>RAOB01000294.1:0-38863 GCA_009804825.1 Neurospora sp. FGSC 26638 | reverse complement strand
TGGCCTSAGGCCACAAGGCATCAATCTAGCCTTCTGCATACAAGTGGGTCTTCTTCAACCATTCTCCTTCATCCTTCTAGCGCCAGCCTTCGCGCTGAGCCTTGACAACCCTAACCCTGGACTGTGGGCAAATGTCCGTGTGACAGATTCTGACAGGACTTTTTGGTGTCTTGGATGATCGATCATTTCGAAGTCAAGGGCCACCAGGATTGTGTCTTTGAGATCATGGGCTGTTTCGGCAAGCTGACCGTGGTGTTGCCAGACTACAGGTGGCTTGCGTACCGGGCATCTGGGAGTCCCAGGGCTGGGACTTTCGGGCATATCTGGATCTTTATGAGCGGTTGTCAGCTGGGATGTCGGATAGTGTTTTGTGAAATCATGACCGGCCTACCTTGGCTCTCCTCGCCTTCGATAGGTGGGAGGGGAGGGAAGTAAAGCTGCTTTCTCATGATAAGAGAATAATTTGTGATTGTGTTGATAGAGATACTGATTGGCGCTAGATGGAGGGATGACCCGTTCTCGCTAAGAGCTTTAGAGAGGGGCCGAGTTGGTTAGGATATTGAGAGATGGGGAGAACGCAGTTGAGGCTTGTTTGGGAGAAGACAAACGTGTTTCACTGCCTCAGAACATGTTTACATCCCACCTGTAGTTAGCGGGCTTTCAGTCGGCAGGTGCTATCGAAACGCTGCGGCGGCTGAAGGGAGTCGTGATCGGCATCAAGGACTTACTGCTTTTTGTACCTTCCTCGTCAGAGAAATACGGCTCGGTGATGTGGGTGTCGGTGTATGTTTCGTGAACGCATGTCCACTGACGAAACCACCATGGATTCAAGATCGTAACCGTGACCTTGTACGGCTCTTTGAGTGCTTCGGTAGAAGCCCCATATCGATCCCGCAGACTTCAAAACCAACGCATGCATGGTCATGACTATTCAATGGCCTGAACCTGGTGAGATTTGAGGAACACGATCAATCGGCGGAAACTACACCCAACACTGCAATACCCGCTTACAATGACGCAATCGCTCGGAAATGTGGTGATCCTAAAAATGGCAAGAAGGCGAATTGCCCGTTTATGGCCATCGCTTCTCGCTTCCACCATCCTTCCGGCCAGGACTCATCATTGCTCACGACCATCAATGTGGATGATATGGGGTGGTGAAGGAACAAGAGAAGAGCCGGCGCAGTATCCCAAGTCTCCTGTTGTCTTTAATACCCCAACCGACCGAGTGATGAAGGCCTTCGGTGCTCAGCGCCTCAGCCCATTGAGAATTTGTACTCTGTGTTGAGACTTTGCTGGTTGTATTATGACTCGCCGTCAAGGATGACAACAGTCACAAACACGTAAACATAGCTTTCAAACTAAGAGCCCGACATGGGCTGATTGCTCAGCAACCAACAAACAGGACTTCCTGGTTGTGAAAGTCTCCATCGCCTCCTGGCACACGGTTGTTTTCTTCTCAGACAACGGTTGGCGGATGATGGCTCATCAGCAAGTCCTACGGCAAGTAAATGACAGACTTAGACAAGAACCTTGAGTGCTTGACCGAAACAAAATGCAACTGGGGCATGTAGGAATGCATGACTCCAGCAATAGAGACGGCATGGCAAGCTTCCGAATGGATTGAGGCTAGGATGATGAACCAAACCGAGATAATGTAGAAAGGATTGTGAGAAGGGGACAGAAGCATATGGAGATACCCAAACTACAGGGTACCTAATTCAAAGTGCAGGGTAGGTAGGTTTCGGCCCTGAGGTTGCAGAGTGTACACGAGGAACTTCGTCGTCGGCGATGTTTTGGAAAGCGAAACGCACGGACAGGAATGAGCTGTCGTTGAACTCTTCCAGTCTTGCCGGTAAAACCACGGCTGTTCGACCATCCATTGCCTGCCGGAAGCCTTGTGCACGGTCCTCATCGCGACTTGTGGCCCAAGCTGACGCGGCTGATCCAGAGTGGCGGTCCACTGCGAAGTGGGCTGCTGGCAGTTTCAGGGCAAAAAGTCCACTAAAGGGTGGCGTTGGTTACGTCGCCAGCAGACGCGCAGCGCTGAAGCCAACGGAAAGCGCTAGTCCTGTCTGGACCTTGGCTCGGATGGGAAAAAGTGTCCCAAGGCGAACGAGAAGTGTCCAGTTCGGAGACAAACACCAGCAACGCCAACGTCGATCGAGTACCCGACACCATCAAGTCGATTGCTCCCATCACCATCATAACATACGCGCGTCGACCAAACTCCCAAAGACGCCGTTCGATGCCGTCTCTATAGTCGACAACCACCTAACCGCCGAACCGCTATCATGGCGCCGCTCGTCGACAACGCGCAGATCCAGTCTGCCGAGTTGTTGAGACCGCTGCCTCTCTACCTCCACGCCTACGTCTGGCCGTTTGCCATTATCTGGCCCATCTTCTTCCGCTACTATCTCGATCAGGACCTCTATGATAAGCACATCAACGGCCAGGAATGGACCTTTGTCTGGGCCGGCACCATCATCACCGTCCAGGCCCTCGTCTGGCTCTGCACCCACTGGAACATCAACCTTCGTGCCGCCTTTACCGCGAAGAAGGCCCGCTCCGTTAACGATGCCCAGCTGATCAAGGTCATCCCGATCGCCAACGCTGGCATTTCCGATATCTGCCCCATTGTGCGCGATACTGTTAGTTTGCCCCTGTCAAGTTATTTTTCCTAACGGCATGCTAACCCTGACCACCTCACAGGCCGGAGGCAAGACCAACATCTCCTTCCTCTTCCAGAAGCGCCGATTCCTCTACAATGCCGAGACCAACTCTTTCAGCACCCTCACGTACCAGATCGACGACGAACCCAAGCCCAAGCTCGAAGTCTTCCAAAAGTCCAGGGGCATCACGACCGCCTCGGAGCTCGACCGGCTGGAGCAGCACTATGGCATGAACACGTTCGATATCCCCGTCCCTACCTTCACGGAGCTCTTCAAGGAACATGCCGTCGCTCCCTTCTTCGTGTTCCAGGTCTTCTGCGTCGGTCTGTGGATGCTGGACGAATACTGGTACTACTCACTCTTCACCCTGTTCATGCTCGTCGTCTTCGAGAGCACCGTCGTCTGGCAGCGCCAGCGCACCCTCAACGAATTCCGCAGCATGAGCATCAAGCCCTACGACATCTACGTCTACCGCCTTGGCAAGTGGACCGAGACCACGAGCGACAAGCTTCTCCCCGGAGATCTTGTGTCGGTTACACGTACAAAGGAGGACAGCGGTGTTGCTTGCGACATGATCTTGGTTGAAGGAACCGCCATCGTCAACGAGGCCATGCTTTCTGGTGAAAGCACTCCTCTGTTGAAGGACTCCATCCAGCTCCGTCCCGGTGACGCCCAGATTGACCCCGAGGGTCTTGACAAGAACGCCTTCCTCTGGGGCGGCACCAAGGTCCTCCAGATTACCCACGGCAACCCCGATGAAGAGAAGCCCAAGCTTGCGTCTGGTGTCCCTACTCCTCCCGATAACGGCGCCATGGCTATCGTCACCAAGACCGGTTTCGAGACCTCCCAGGGTAGCTTGGTTCGTACCATGATCTACTCGACCGAGCGTGTCTCTGCCAACAACGTCGAGGCCCTGTTTTTCATCTTGTTCCTCTTGATCTTCGCCCTTGCCGCTTCTTGGTACGTCTGGGATGAGGGTGTTCGCAAGGATCGCAAGCGCTCCAAGCTCCTTCTCGACTGTGTCTTGATCGTCACCAGTGTCGTTCCCCCTGAGCTGCCCATGGAGCTTAGCTTGGCTGTCAACACTAGCTTGTCTGCTCTTGCCAAGTTCGCCATCTTCTGCACTGAGCCCTTCAGAATTCCCTTTGCCGGTCGCATTGATGTTGCCTGCTTCGACAAGACTGGTACCCTGACTGGCGAGGATCTCGTTGTCGAGGGTATCGCTGGTCTTGGCCTCGGCCATTCCGGCACCGACACCCCGCGCGAGTCCGATGGTGCTCACAGCCACATGACCCCTGTTGACGAGGCCGGTTTGGAGACTACTCTTGTTTTGGCAACTGCCCACGCTCTTGTTAGGCTTGATGAGGGAGACATTGTCGGTGATCCCATGGAAAAGGCTACCCTTACTGCCCTCGGTTGGTCTCTTGGCCAGAACGATATGCTCAAGACCAGGACTGGCGCCAAGAGCACCGTCAATGGCAACGTTCAGGTCAAGCGCCGCTTCCAGTTCTCCAGTGCCCTGAAGCGTCAGAGCTCCGTCGCCACCATCAACGCTACCGATTCCAAGACCGGCCAGAAGCTCAGGGGCACTTTTGTTGGTGTCAAGGGTGCGCCCGAGACCATCATGAAGATGCTGGTTACCATTCCCAAGGACTACGAAGAGACATACAAGTACTTTACCCGCCGTGGTGCCCGTGTTCTGGCGCTTGCCTACAAGCAACTCTCTACCGACAACGAACTGGGCGCCAGCAAGATCAACGACCTTAAGCGCGAGAACGTTGAGGCTGACCTTACCTTTGCCGGATTCCTTGTCCTTCAGTGCCCTCTTAAGGAGGATGCCAAGCAGGCCGTCCAGATGCTCAGCGAGAGCAGCCACCGTGTTGTCATGATCACCGGAGATAACCCGCTTACTGCCGTCCATGTCGCTAGGGAGGTCGAGATTGTCGACCGTGACGTTCTCATTCTGGATTCCCCCGAGCACAGCGCACACGGCGAAGAGAAGCTCATCTGGCGCAGCGTCGATGACAAGGTCAACATCGAGGTCGACCCTACCAAGCCCATCGACCCTGAGATCATCAAGACCAATGATCTTTGTGTTACCGGTTACGCTTTGGCCAAGTTCAAGGGACAGGTTGGTTGGAAGACGCTGCTCCGCTACACTTGGGTCTACGCTCGTGTGTCCCCCAAGCAGAAGGAAGACATTCTTCTCGGTCTCAAGGATATGGGTTACTACACTCTCATGGCTGGTGACGGCACCAACGATGTCGGCGCGCTGAAGCAGGCTCACATCGGTGTTGCTCTCCTCAACGGTACTCAGGAAGATCTTATTCGCATTGCCGAGCACGCTCGTAACAACAAGATCAAGGATATGTATCAGAAGCAGGTTGACCTCATGAAGCGTTGGGGCCAACCCGCTCCTCCTGTCCCCGCTCTGATCGCTCACCTCTACCCGCCTGGACCTTCCAACCCGCACTACAACGCTGCTATGGAGCGTGAGGCGGCGAAGAAGGGCATCACGGTTGAGAAGCTTGCCAAGACCCTCCACCACAATGCTCCTATCGAGACTGTTACCTCCCCTGGCGCCCAGGCTCTCATCAACCAGGACCCCAAACAGAGACAGGCTGCGGCTGCCCAGAAGGCGTCCACCTTTGCTGATAAGCTTACCTCTGGTATGATGGACATGGACATGGATGACGACGAGCCTCCCACGCTCAAGCTTGGTGACGCCTCGGTCGCTGCTCCCTTCACCTCGAAGCTCCGCAACGTTATGGCCATTCCCAACATCATCCGCCAAGGCCGCTGCACTCTGGTTGCCACCATTCAGATGTACAAGATTCTTGCCCTCAACTGCCTCATCAGCGCCTACAGCTTGTCTGTGCTCTACCTCGAAGGCATCAAGTTTGGTGACGGTCAGATTACCATCAGCGGCATGCTCATGAGCGTCTGCTTCCTGTCCATCTCGCGCGCCAAGTCGGTCGAAGGCCTCTCCAAGGAGCGTCCCCAGCCCAACATCTTCAACTTCTACATCATCGGCTCGATCCTCGGCCAGTTTGCCGTGCACGTCGTTACGCTCATCTACATAGCCCGCTTCTGCGACCAGCTCGAGCCGCGCGCCGAGAGCGTCGACCTCGAGGCCGAGTTCTCCCCTTCGCTGCTCAACTCGGCTGTCTACCTCCTCCAGCTCATCCAGCAAATCTCCACCTTCGCTGTCAACTACCAGGGCCGTCCCTTCCGTGAGTCTCTGTCGGAGAACAAGGGCATGTTCTACGGTATTATTGGTGTCACTGCCATCGCTTTCGCGTGCTCCACCGAGATGGTGCCCGAGCTTAACCAGGCGATGAAGCTCGTGCCCTTCAAGGATGAGTTCAAGTACACGATGACTGTGGTCATGATCTTGGATTACGTTGCCTGCTGGCTCATTGAGGTGGTGTTCAAGTACCTGTTCAGCGACCTCAAGGCCCGTGACATTGCGGTGCGCCGTCATGATCAGCTGGAGAGGGAGAAGATGCGCAAGGAAGAGGAGCTCAAGAAGTTGGAGGAAGAGAAGAGGAAGAAGGAGGAGGAGGAGGAGAAGGCGAGGATGGAGAAGGTGGCCGAGTTTGAGAGGCGGTTGCGGGCCAGAATGGGGGGGAGGGCTGAATAGTTGTGGTCATGATGTGGCATCTTGATGAATGTTATGAGTTGGCTAAGTGAGAGAAAGAAAATGGGGTGAGTGAACTGGATATGTCTTATCTATTAAACTACATCTTTATAATTGGGGGCACTGGGAGTTGTGATAGAATTGGTGATGTACAATACATATACTATTATAGATTATGAAGTGGATAGACGTGTTCGATCAGTTCTCAGTGAGCTATTCTTGTCGTGATCCTTCTTTGACCCCAAACTGAACTGTCGTCCAATTGACAAACACAAGATGACACCCTGAAAATTATCGAGGCTCTTCGGGATGAACTGGCCCTTTTACCCGGATGCAACATGTAATTGTTGAATGTAAGTGCACAGACCATCGAACTTCCCAAGTCTTCCTTGTCGTTGTCCTCAGCGACAAGTGACATCGGGGATGTGCTGTCATTTCTGCCTCAGGCCCAACTTTACAGTGGGCTTGGGCCTCCACAGCGCACAGGGCGGGGTATCCCCAGCCGACCATTCCGAAATGTTGACCGGCTGCGCTAAACCGGATTGGGCGGGCCAGGAACGATGGCACAGCTTCATCAACATTTCGCGCGCGCCGAGATTCCAACTTTTGTTCCTTTCTCTCTTCTCTCCCAACCGTCGTTACACATCCCGTCACGATAGCAACCATGTTCGCCGCTTCCAGAATCCAGACCCGTGCCTTCTCGGCCTCTGCCCGCCAGGTATGTTGTCGTCCATAAAGTGGCATTGAGTAATTATCATGTCATAGCTCCAGCCAGCTAGCTCCCCCAAGCTCAACACCGGTTCTGAGACTAACATCACCACCCCAACATCACAGCTCTCCAAGGTCGCCGTCCTTGGTGCCGCCGGTGGCATTGGCCAGCCCCTCTCCCTCCTGCTCAAGCTCAACCCCAGAGTCACCGAGCTCGCCCTCTACGATATCCGTGGCGCCCCCGGTGTCGGTGCTGATCTCTCCCACATCAACACCAAGAGCAACGTCAAGGGCTACGAGCCCACCGCCTCCGGCCTCGCCGAGGCCCTCAAGGGCTCCGAGATCGTCCTCATCCCCGCCGGTGTCCCCCGCAAGCCCGGCATGACCCGCGACGACCTCTTCAACACCAACGCCTCCATCGTCCGCGACCTCGCCAAGGCCTGCGCCGAGTCGTGCCCCGACGCCAACATCCTCGTCATCTCCAACCCCGTCAACTCCACCGTCCCCATCGTCTCCGAGATCTTCAAGAAGGCCGGCGTCTACAACCCCAAGCGCCTCTTCGGTGTCACCACCCTCGACGTCGTCCGCGCCTCCCGCTTCGTTGCCGAGATCAAGGGCACCGACCCCAAGGACGAGAACATCACCGTCGTCGGCGGCCACTCCGGTGTCACCATCGTCCCCCTCTTCTCCCAGAGCAACCACCCCGAGCTCTCCAAGAACGAGCAGCTCATCCACCGCGTCCAGTTCGGCGGTGACGAGGTCGTCAAGGCCAAGGACGGTGCCGGTTCCGCCACCCTCTCCATGGCCATGGCCGGTGCCCGCATGGCCGAGTCCCTCCTCCGCGCCTCCCAGGGCGAGAAGGGCGTCATCGAGCCCACCTTTGTCGACTCCCCTCTCTACAAGGACCAGGGCATCGACTTCTTCTCCTCCAAGGTCGAGCTCGGCCCCAACGGTGTCGAGAAGATCCACCCCGTCGGCCCCATCGATGAGGTCGAGCAGAAGCTCCTTGATGCTTGCCTTGTTGACCTCAAGAAGAACATCCAGAAGGGCAAGGACTTCGTTGCCGCCAACCCTGGCAAATAAGTGCATTTCTCTACTAGCTTAGAGGAGTGTTACTGAAGCGAGCGCGCACTTTTTCTTACGTCCCTATGGTTATGCCAATCTTCAAAAGCTCTACTACGTACGACATTCACATGCGTGAAACACAGCAATTGGGTTGTCTGCGTGGGGAACGGGTTAGCATAACTGGTGGAGATGGGTGAGGAAGTGCCATCGTTGTATCATCGGACATGACGGAAATGGGTGGAGTTAGTTTCAACCAGGACAAATTCGCGGCCATGACGGAAGTAAGTGGAGTTGGGAAATGTACTTGTGCTATTATCGATATCCATACCGAGGTTTTCTCGGACTCCTCTTTACATAACGGCTCTCTGCTGGTTTACGAAAAAGTTAATGGCTTGGTTGAAGTTTCGTCTGCCTAAAAAAAGAAAAGCAATAATGTATAACTATCATGACCTTGAATGAACGTTCTGTTTGGTGCCGCGGCCCTTTTGTTCTTCGCGTTGCATTCGAGTGCTCAAGCTGCCAGGGGCTCGTCCATCATGGCGTTGTCACGAACAGCAACCGAGCTACAATCCCATCACGTCCAATCCATGCCAATCCAGATACGCACGCGGACCACCGGAGATCAAGAGAAGCCCAAGTGGACTCTCCTTCTAATTATACCCACATCCGTACCCGTACCCATCACCCGCTGCTCCCGAGCGAGCGGTCGAACGGACGGCCGGGCCCGCCGGGCTGAACGGAACAAGCGTTGGTGCGATGCCGCCGGTAATCTTTAACTTCAGTTAGGCAGCAACCACAGCCCCAACTTCATCGACTTGGCCTCGGCTTCCAAGTGGCAACGCATCTGGATTCTCCGGGTGACAGGCACGTTCTCAACCATTATCCATCAACAGCGTCCGGCGATACCTTGCAACTTGCGCAACATGGAATAACGAAATTGCAATGAGCACTCGGCCCCGGGCACGATGACCAGTCCACTTACACCCGTTGGACAGCCACAATGAGCAACCACAATCGAATGGACAGTCAACATCACTATAGTCCCAGTGCACCCGCGATGCCACAAAAGGAAGCTCAAGCTCTCGCCAAATACCACTCGAAACACTCATTGTCGAGTCGTTGACGAACAGCAGTGAATGAGCAATTATTGTTGTTGGTTCAAACTTCTCCTTTTTCAGATCGCAACAGACAGCAGCACAAGAGTGAAGGGAAAAAACCTCAATATGTGTTGACTAGATAGATAACCGATACTGATACCATCTCTGTTACCTCCCCGCTCCCCGGGCAGTCCGCACCCATGGACAACACGATCCCTTTTTCGAACCTAACTCCATCTGCCAGTGGCAGTTTGCCTTTTCCTTATCCCAATAATAGGGTATCTTGTGGTCTTTTGGGTGCACCTGAGTAGCTCGTCCTACAAATGATACATACATCGAAGGATAAGTTCCCCCTCTGTTCACACCAACCTCCCCCCCCCCACCCCCCCAAATCCCCATCCGCCATGCCCCATCACTAAAGGCTATACCTCTCAAGGCCCCCCAGTCATAACCGTGACCACTTCCACCGTCTGCCCATTAACCACCACCTCCTGTCCCGGCTTCACCGTCTCCCACTCCACATTATTCTCCGACTGTGCCGTTGGACTCTCCGATACCGATACCGATGTGCTCGCCGCAGCGGTAGCGGAAGGTGTGGTGTTTACCGCAGGCGCAGGAGCCGGAGCCAGAGGAGTCAAAGTGGTAAAAGAAGTAGTCAAAACAGCAGGAGCAGGAGTAGCCTCGGAAGGAGTTGCAGCAGTCTCACTCTCAACCGCCGGCACCAAAACCGTCATCACCGTCGCCTCTTTATTCCCCACCTGTCCAGCGGACACGGTAAGCAAGCTCGTCACCACAGCCACAGTGGGCTGCCCCGGGTCAGGAACCACAATAGCAGCAGCAGCCTCAGAAGAAGTAGTCTCAACAGGCACCACCGGGACCACAACCGACAAAACCGTCGCCTCACTATTCCCCATTTGCCCAGCGGGGATGGTAACCAGACTTGTCGTGACCTCGACCGAAGGAGCCGAGCGAGCCGAAGGGCCCGAAGGGCCCGAAGAAGGAAACGTAATGGTTGTTGTCACGTTCATCGTCATGACTATGGACTCGGTCGTTTGACCGGGGAGTGTGATGCGGATCACGGAGCCGTGGTCGTCTTGTTGCTGCTGCGTCGTCACCTGCTCCTGCGGACTCGGACTCGGACTCGGACTCGGAGSCGGCGCCGGCGCCGGCGGCGGCTGGCTACTAGACTTGACAAGCGTACTAACCAACGCAGCATACGGCCCGCCAATCGCCACATACTCGGGGTGATCGGCGTCCCAGACGAACATGTGCACCTCGTCGATGTTCCCGGCTTGCCAGTCGCCTGAGCTGACGGCGATGCCGTTGAGGTCGGAGCGTGTGGCGGGGATTTGGCCGGGGAGGAGTTGTGGAGGGGGTGGTGCTTGTTGTTGTTGTGGTTGTTGTTGTTGTTGTTGTTGTTGTTGTTGTTGTTGTTGTTGTTGTTGTTGTTGTTGTTGTTGTTGTTGTTGTTGTTGTTGTTGTTGCTGGGTGGGGGCGGGGGCGGGGGTGGGGGCGAAGATGGCCGTCAGCGTCCGGTAAGAAGTCGAAAGATTGGCATCCTCCAACTCTCTCTTCCCCCTCTCCTCCGGCTTGGGAGTAGGGAATTTCGGAATAGGGATGATCCTCCGGTCCTTATTCTCGACCGATCTCTTGAGCTTCTTCTTCTTGTTCCCCTTGTGGCCGTTGTTGTGTTCCCACGTGTCGGGTTCCTCCCGCATATACCAAGGTTTGTAATCCTCGTGAAAGTTAACGGGCATCTTGGGCTTCGGCTGCGGGGACGGGGAGGGGACAGAGGGGACGTCGTGGACCGTGGCCGTTTCTACCGCCTTGGAAGACGAGGACGGGGCATCGTCGACCGTTGGAACCCCTTCCACGGCCGTCACAGTGGAAGTGGAAGATCTGGTAATGGTTAATATGCCCTTGGTGTGAGCATTGGGGGCAGCAAAGGTAGAAAGGATTTGCCCGATCAGAAGGCCGGCGTAGACGAGGAGGTACATCGTGATGGATATCACGGTGCTGAGAGACGACTTGGTTAGAGGTCTTGTGGTATAAAATAAGTTGGATGTATTTGGAAAAAAGAGGGTCGTTTTTAGGATGAGGATCTTGGAAACAATAAGGTTTGTGGCTCGGGTAAGCTGGCCCGATCAGACATAGGGTTTCGGTCAGGGCTTCAATGTGGCCTTGACTTGCTTCGTGGCATTTTCCATTCGCATGTCCGGCCTGGTCATGGCTACCTTACATACATCCTGTTTTCTTGGTGGCGACATGTCCAGACCAAGTCACCAAGGGCATACATAGATGCAGCAACATCTTGGCCGGACGGCAGCCTCCTTGAGCTTCCAAGGTTGAGGTTGCTCGAGCATTGACGGGTAGCCCATGAACAGACTGGTCGATTGCCAGGACAATCACAAATTTGAGTATTCAACAATTCAACTCGGGGCTCTTAGGACATCTTCAGGATTCACTATTTGGGGAACAGAAAGGAGGAATCGTGATATATGCGCCTAGTCATTGGGAGGTTCTGGTGGTCAAGTTGATAGGCGTGTCATCAATGCTACCACGGAGGAGGCAGAGACGTATGCCTTGGGTCTTGCATCAAAGAAGCTCGTCAGATTGCTGCAGGCAAAAAAGAAAAAAAATATTTATCTGTACAATGCAGGGAGATGGGGGAAGTCCGAGAGGCATGTACCTGCAGCGACTTGACAATGATCAAACAAGCAACTGATTGCCCGGCCGGCTGGTCAGTGACTCCTTTGCAGCTTGAACTGGCCGGCAGCATCAAAACTCCGTGCTTTCATGCACCCTCCGAGTGCGGAAGAACGAGTGTCGACTCGTTATCTCCGTCTTCTAGAAACTTCACCATAATCACCGAGTCATTACCTCACCGAATGCGAGACTGGTGTTGTCAATCTGAGCGACAAAGTTCATTAAAATCTTCAACGGGACTGAACCACCCGTTGTTCGTGGAGTAAGAGTTCTTTCTCATGCCAACGGGTATCACAGATTCTTGTCCGTGGTGTAGAAAGAAAGGAAGAAAGTCAAAAGTACAATGTCGAATGGATCGACAACTCACAACAACCTCTCAATCTCCTCGCATCCCTCCGCAACTTCTTTCCTCCGCTCCGTTCCCCCAACTCTCCCCAGGGCAGACAACAGCCTAATTAAGCACCTTACCAGTTCGCTCATTCCCCACCCCGTCTGCTCAACCTTCTTACAAGTCCTCAACTTCGAATTACAAACCATGCAATAACACTCATCATCATGACACCCGCAGTCATATGCCTCGTGGTCGCCATCCCACTCCCTCGTCATCATGGTCCTTACCAGCTCCCGCATAAGCTCCTGCATCAGCATCATTCTCGCCAGGGATAGCAACCCGGTGCATACCCTTTTTATCCTGCCCCTCCTCCAAGCTACGGGTAACCTTCCCCTTCGTCGGCGGTGCGGCAACATCGATAGCTTCCGGCTTGGCATCCTCCGAGGAGACCGTAGCAGCACCAGAGTCCCGCTTCTTCTTGGAATTGGTGAAGAACTTCCTTTGGTCCAAGCTGCAGCCCTCATCGGGGAACTTCTTGCATCGAAGGCAGTAACACTCATCCGTAGAAAAGCAGAAGGCGCCCAGGGCATTCTCGCATTCAAAGCCCTTGTTCCTCTTTTCCAGAACCGCTTTGTTATTGGGAATGGGAATGGGCATGGGGCTCCGGCGACCAACCGTAAGCGGATGGCCAAACGAACTGGTTCTGTGAAGACCCCCCGAGCCGCCACCACGTTTCTCGTTGATCAAACTCTTCTCATCATAATGCACATCACCACCCCCCTCGATGGTCAACAGCTCATCATGACCATCACCTGCATCCCTCTTTGAACGGCCCCCTTTGATCTTCCTGACTCTGCAATTGTTCAGAGCAATTTCGCAATGGAAACAGAAGCAGCCGTCTTCGAAGCACAACCCGCCTACCGAGTTACGGCAGGTAAGTTGGATGTGTTTGTTGTTTGCTATCACTTGGCTGTAGATGTGCATAACATAGCGGGGCATATTCTCTGGTTTTGGGTTGGTGTTCACCTCACTGCCAAATGTGCGGGCTTTGAGGAGGTTGTCGAGGAAATCCGTCCGGCCGCGCTTCTGATGCGCAGGAGCGTCTTCGGATGCCTCAATCAAGGAGTCGTCTTCGGCGTCGTTGCCGTCGATGGTGTCCAAAAGGTCTCGCTTCCTCTTCTTGTCGCCGACGCCATCCCTCTGCGCAAAGTTGCAGTTGTCTGGCCAGCGCCGGCACTGGAGGCAGTAGCAGTAGCCGTTGATGAGACAAAAGCCAGCGATCATGCCCGTCTCCTTGCATTCGACTTTTCGGGTGCCGAACCCGTTGTTGCCGCGAGCAAAGAGCCCATGGTCGTGGTTCTGGACGTTGACCTTGCGCTTTTCCATGGCTGGTGCGACCCCGTTGGCGTCCCGTTCAAGAACGCTGGCCTCGGGCAGGTGCTCCTCCATCTCTCTCTTGACCTCCACATCTCTCTTCTTCCCATCCTTCGTATCATTGCCAGGGAGGATATCCCGCTTGCGGGGGCCGAGAGCCTTGACCACCTCCGCAGGTAGCGTCACGGCGACATCAAACTGGAGGGGCGGGTTGGCCCTCCTGAACTTGGTCTCGAAGTCGGACTCGAAGTCGGACTCGAAGTCGGACTCGGGCTCGGCAGAAGCAGAATCAGGATCGCGGCGTTTCGGCTTCTCACCATCCTTGGTTGGCCAACCACCATTTACTGGCTTTCCGTTCTCACCCTTGACCATGCAGCCACAAAAGTCTTCGGCAATACATACCATTTTGGTTTCCTTGTTTGTGTAGTGGTATCCTGGGCCGCCTGTTGGGCCGCCGGAACGACGGCCCACAGTGGGGGATGTGATGTTGTAAACTTTCGTGGCTCGGGAGTCAGAGTCGGAGGTAACGTCTCTCTTGTCCGCTGGCTTCTCGTCTTCTTCCTTGTCGTTATCCTCGCTGCGCTCGATGTCCTCGTTGTTTGAGTTGGAGTCGGAGTCCTGAACAGGCTTATCGCCCTTTACCATCGTCGTCAATGATTCTCCAGTCTCGGTCTCCTCCGTCACGTCGGTGTAACACCAGCATTCAGTACCTTTGGACTGCTCGCACATGATCTTTGCTCTGGGGTCGGTGCAGTAGTAACTTGAAGCTAATTTGCGGGAGACAAGATCTCCGCTGAGTTGACTTAGAGGGACCAAGTCTGCCTCATCTTCCCCTGCGGAAATATCGCGCTTCTTATTGTTGATCGCCTTGTCCATGTCAACCAAGTGGGCTTTCTTACCGTCCCATCTCCACCCGTAGCATCTGCATTCTTTGGGCTTGTTTCTATTGCGACCGCACCGTACGACCCAGTCCGAGTTGGAGCAGTGGTAATCTAAAAAGTTGGACGTATCCACGCGACGGGCAATCGGCATGCTGTTGTGGTCATCAACGTCTGCGGGCAGATACGAGCCATACGAGCCAGAGTCAAAAGAGTTGATGTCCTCGATGCTGTGGCGCTTCTTGCCGTCGCTGGCGAGCTGATACGAACCAGAGTCAACAGCGTCAGAAGAGTCGTCGACGCCGTCGGAAAGGTCTCGCTTGTGGTATTTGGGGGCGTCGGAATCATCCTTTTCCGCCGGCCCAGTGATATGCACATAGTGGAAGCCTGTCGTGGCATTCTTTTGGTATGAGGCGCAGCTGCATGTCTCGATGGTAATGTTGCGGATATCCTTGCAGAAGGGGAATTCATGAGTCTTGGTGCATTTGATGCCTGGGTGACCGGGGCTGCGGCGTTGAACGTCGACGTCAAGACCTCGTTTGGTGTTCTTGATGTCCTTGTCATCTTGACTCAGCTCTTGGGGCCCAGGGGCGCGGCGGTTGGGCGAACTGGCTGGGGGGTGGTGATTCCAGTAGTCGCCGGTGTGTGCCTGGGGACCGCGGCGGTTGTGAGAAGTGGGAGGGAGATGAGACTTCCAGAACTCGGCGGTGTGGGAGCTGTGGCGGGGGGGAGAGTGGACGGGGAGGAAGTCATCGTCGCCGTCGAGACCGGCGGCGGAGGCGGAAGGGCGAGAGAGGGAGCGCTTGGCGCCGTTCTTTGCCTTCTCTTCTTCGGCCTTTCTCTTCTGCTCCGCCGCCTTCTGCTCATCCCTCTGCTTCTCCCAACTCCAGCCCGAGCTCCCATTAACCGGCTGCTCATTGAGCTTCATTCCGTCCTTCCAGCAGCTACACACCTCCGTCGTGAGACTACACCTCATCGCCGTATTCGGCGTGGCACAGTGCAAGTCGTCGGCGATCATGCGGCGGAAGATGTCCCTTGGAAGACGGTGGAAGTCTTCTTCGGAGACGGTGAAGTCATCCTCATCCTCGACAAGAACCGCACGGATGGGGGTAGAAGTGGATGGCCCATCAAGAGAGCGTTTCAAAGGTGTGCCGTCGCTGTCACGAACAGGGATTTCTCTCTCGGCATGGGCACTCCACGTTGTACGCCAATAGCAGGCGCACTCATTAGGCTTGTCATCCTTGCAGCCGAAAAAGAAACTTTTGTGAGGGCAGTGGTACCCTTCAGGGAGGGGACGTATGCGGCGGGTGAGGAAGTTCAAGTGAGACTCGGAAGAGGAGGAGCCATCCGATAGGTCCTTCTTTCTATGCGACTTTTCACTCTGCTTGTCCTTGTGTTGTGAGTCGTGGTCGTGGTTCGCCGCGCGAATGATGTTGGCCGCTGAGGGAGGGATCACGCTCCTCTTGGCCTTGGGCTTATCAGGCCTAATGGCTGTGAACTTGCAGTCCTCAGAGTACGAACCACTCTTGCATTCTGCGCAGAGACATTTGTCCTCTTCGACACAGAGACGGCCGGAGTTGCCGGAGCAGGTGCCGTCTTGGCGGGTAGTCAGATGGGAGCTGTCACTGTCAGAGTCAGAGGCATCCTCGTCAGAGACGTTGTCTTCAGAGTCAGACGTGGTATAATCGGACCCGTCAGACTCGTCAGACTCATCAACGTCCGAGTCAGACTCGTGAGCAGCCTCTGACACTTCAGGTCGAAGACTAACAATCGTAGTGGTGGGATGGGCGATGTTGGAGACGGTTGCGGCACTAAAGATGACGGTGTCCTTCTTGCCGACCGCGGTGTTGGTGAAGGTGTTGGGGATAATGGGGGAGGCGGTGATAGGGACCGTCGCCAAGAGGGCGGAGGTCACGAGCGTGAAGACCAGCTTCATGTCGAAGGTCTGTTGGGGGCTTGTCTATGCCCCAGCTATGAGTGTATGGTGTTTCTGTTGTGCTTAGTAGGGGTACGGGCACAAGGGGATGTGCTAAGGGGACGGGTCAAGGGAATATCTCAGAGAGAGAGACGGAGGAATGGGGCGGAGGGTGGAGGATCACTTATCAAGTGGTTTTAAAACGGACTTTTCGACGACTGAACACCGTTTAGCCCATGACCCTTTTATTTCCATAGGGGTTGAATAGCCCATTGAGGTTTGTGAAGCACACTAGGATTCATGGCATGGGAGGGACTGTGCCGATCCAGGCAGCCGATACGCTGGGCATCATGGCGAAAGAGTTGCAAGTGGAGGTGAAAGCATATCCCGTTGCCTTAGGTTAGAGATAAAGAGACCCCGGCACTGAGTTTCGGAGGGGCGGCTGATTGTTTTGTTGATGACAAAGGCCACCCCGGTATCGCGGCGGTCTAGGATGGCTTGTGCAACCACAGTGACGAGACCGATCATGCCTCCACGGGCTAGAACAGCAGCATGAAAGCTTGGTGCAATATGGCAAAGTTTCATCCGAGAGATGTCAGCCGAAGTCCGCCACTTGAGTTCACCGGCAAAAATGAAGATTCGTGAAAGAAGGCAAGACGAAGCATGGGGACTGAACAACCGATGAGAGGGAGTTTTCCGCCCGACTGGGATGGAATATATACAGCACTTTGGAGTAGGCTCGGCCACGACTCCCACATGTGAGAACTTGAGCCAGGGAGGTCAAGCTCCTTAGAGGTACTGGACTCTGGCTGGGGGAAATGAAGAGCAGACAGTGCGGATGATGATGCTGGTAAGCCTAATGGCTACTGGTCCAAGGTGGTAAAACATTAAAGTAGACTAATGTTTGATCATTTTGGAAGTATTCTTCGGCACAATGATCCTCTTAGTGCATGGAATGGGTCCGTCACGGGAGAGTGTCTTTGTTGATGTTGTTCATGTTGGACAAATATCCAACCCTAACCCGGGAGTGATGAGAGTTCGGGCCTGGAGTGATAGCGGCATCTACGGCCTGGAGTGGTTAGCATACCCTACGCGCTCAATTATAAGGACGAGAAAGCAGGACTCAGAAAAGTGTAAAAGTGCCTGTATATGAGAATTGTGACGAGAGCAGTTGGCAGATCGGAGTAGTTGGAATGGGTCGTCTGCCGTCAGGGCATTTGTACAGTGATAGGAATCTTCAAGCTGAGTCTGGCGAACGCCGACTTGGTTCGCGGTTGTGTGGCTCGTGCGTGCGGGAAGGCACAGACCTCTCCGCCAAGAATGCAGTGGTCGGACCGCCAAGACAGCAGACACTGAGGAAAGAACTGAACGACATCACCATGGATTGAAATTCCCCTTTTCATTCACCGTGACGACCCAAGACAACATCCATCTGGTCCTTCGCGCGATTTCTCTTGCCTCTCACTGGTTTCCTTGCTTCTCACTCAATTACTCCAACCTTGCCGTCGCAAAGGACAGCAGCGCTTTCCCCGCGCTGCGCATCATTGGCCAAGCTGGAGTCCTGGAGGTGGTTGCGACACGCAAAACATGGGCGCCGAAGGAAATGGCGCCTTCCTCGAATATCATGAACCAGATAGTGCGTTATCGCTTGTCACTCGCTCCTTCCAACAAGGAACGACCAGCTAATTACTCCTTCTTCCAGTCGTCAGCATCCTGACCTTAATCTCCTTCTTCTTCTTTCTTGCCCTTTCTGAATGGGCGGCCGACAAGGTGCTCCGTGCGGGGCTCATTGGCCAAATCATTGTTGGCCTCATCTACGGCGTCCCCATTGGCAACATCCTGGCCCTGGAATGGCAGGAAACCTTTCTTGCCTTGGGCTACATTGGCCTCGTTATCATCATCTTTCAAGGCGGTTTGACTATTCGTCTGGATCTCCTTTGGCAGAACTTGTTCCTCAGCACCAGCGCGGCGCTTCTTGGTGTACTCACCCCGATTGCCCTGACGTTTGCCCTGTTCTATGCTGGCTTTGGCTGTGGTCCGTTATTTCTTTGGCTTCTTTCATCGCAAACGCGTACTGACATTCATCACATAGGCCCCCTCGAAGCCTTCATCGTCGGCACTGCCCTCTGCTCCACCTCCCTAGGGACCACCTTCGTCGTCATCAACAGCGCTTCGTCAAAGCACGACTTCGCCCAAACCCGTGTCGGCACCGTTCTCATCAGCGCAGCCATTCTCGACGATGTCTGCGGTCTGGTCCTCGTCAGTGTCATCTCCCAGCTGCGCGACATCGAGAATGCAAACCTGGGCTGGGTCATAGGGCGGCCTATCCTGGCCAGTGGGCTCATGGCCATCCTGATGCCTCTCGCAGCCAAGTTCGTCCTCGGCCCCCTGTTCCGCTTACCGGCTGTCGAGACACGATTCTTCCGGAAGTTTGCACATGTTGCGAACATGATCCTGATGGTGCTGGTCCTTTGCGCGTTCCTGGCCATTGCTGCTTATGCCGGCGCAAGCGTTTTGTTTGGCGCATTCCTGGCCGGGACAGTGGTGTCGAGCCTACCTAGCAAGCAGTATGTCCACCCCGGCGAACCAAGCGATACGAGCGACCTTGAGAACGACGCGAAACAAAAGAGGCCAAAATTCGGCGACACTTTTGAACGATACATCCAAAATGCACAGCGCTTCATCCTTCAACCATGCTTCTTCGCCAGCATTGGCTTCTCCATTCCCTTCGTCGAGCTTTGGACAGGCGACGTCATCTGGAAGGGCATCGTCTTTACCATCCTGATGGTTCTTGGCAAGTTGATCGTCGGCCTAGTGATTCCACTGTGGGATCTCGTCGCAAATAAGAAGCCGGATCCCTCAGAGAAAGCGCTTTCGACCCCCCCGGCAAAACGAAACTGGGCCCTAGCAGCCTTCCTTGGTACTGCCATGGTCGCGCGCGGCGAGATTGGTCTTCTCATCATTCAGATCGGCTTGAATGAGACACCGTACCTGTCGCGGAAGGCCTTTGTCATTGCAGTCTGGGCCATCGTGCTCAATACGGTCATCGGCCCAGTATCCGTCGGAACACTCTTAAACCGATTCGGAAGCGCGGTTGCGGAGGATCGGCGGTGGGGCATACAAGCAATAAACCCTGGAGGCGAAGTCAATAGGAAGCCTGAGGTGGTATCCGAGGGTACTGGTACCGTGGCGCCCTAGCGGTTCCGAAGCATTACTTTTGTCAGCGTTCCTGTGCGACTGTTAAGTGTCAGCTGGATACCAAGGACCTACGACTCTATTAAGGGTCTGGAAGCTTGTCGTCTTACTTTCTATGATCTGCAATCTTCTTGCCCTGTATCAAGAGGCAAACTTCCTTCCGAGGACGACGTCTCGGGATCCCCTGCCCTATAACTGTCTATATGCCCACCAATGCTCCCATATAGGCCTTCGCGGCTGAATTGAGGGCCCGCCGCTCACAAATTCGGCTCGGCTCTTGGCACCACACCACGAAGCACCTACATATTACCGTCTCAACGGTAGCAGCTCCAGTATATTGCTTTTCCAAGTTTAGAAACATTGAGCCTCCATGTACCACTTTCTTGGCCGCCAAGACTTCGGCAACGTGTTCCGATCATGAGCGACGGCCGAATCTTCCTTGGATCCAGGTTCAAGTCGACGCGGGGAAGCCACCTTGTCCACCACGCATACCGTGTCCATGGAACCCTTTTATTGACAGACCTCAACATCGTGGACCCTACGTCACGAACTATCCGGTTTCAACGCGGGCGCAGCCGCCGCCTTCGTAGTCTGGCCAAGTGTTCATGCGCCGGGCATATAAACCGGTCACACCATCTGCGTGTTGTTGAATAACGCCAGTGGTGCTATCATCGTGGTACGGCGGATGCTTGCAAGATCACTGTCTGCTTCTCCTCCTTCCTCTCTAGTTACGATGTTCCAGTTTCGCCGTTGGAACTTTCTCGGCCTCCTTGCTCTTCTTTGGTCGTTGGCCACTGCCTCAACAATCGTTCTCGAAAATGCGGGCCACCTACCGGCAGGGTGGAAGCTCGATCACCATGCCACCGATTCCGATCAGATACAACTGTCCATTGCGCTGAAAGAAGCCGGGATAGAAGAGCTGAAAAGACGCCTCCTGCAGCAGTCTACATCTGACACCGACCCCAACAGCCGCCACCTGACAAAGGAAGAAATCGACAAACACCGTCAGCCAGACCGGAAGTCAGTCACAGCGGTAGGCCGTTGGCTACAATCCCACGGCATCAAAAGCTACAAGGCGGAGAACAGCTGGATCATCTTTGACGCTACAGCTGCTACAGTCAAGGTGCTTTTTGAAGCCGACCTAGCCTACTACTCGTACAACGGCGACCCCAGCACCCAAATCCTTCGCGCCCGCTCTTACACGATCCCTAAGTGGCTCAACGACGACATCGATTTCGTCCACCCGCTTACACACTTCATGCCTCCTCGCAACCGCAACGACAGTACCCTCCGCCTCGGCCGTCGCGAGCCAACTCAACCCAAACTGTCCGCCCGGGAGGACTTCTTTGCCCCTCCTTGCTGGACCGGCACTTTCCCGGGCTGCATTCGCAAGCTCTACAACCTCACCTACACTCACCCTCCCCGCCCTCGCTCCCCCTCCCCCGTGCGCTTCGGCATCGCCGGTTTTCTGGAACAATACATCACCCACCGCGACGTGACCTCCTTCTTAACTACCTACGCTCCCGACCTGCTCCCTCCCACACCCATTCCATCCCGGGGCGGCAGCGGGGGCAACCTAACCCGCCCACCTGTCACAAACACCACCACCGAGCCCCCCTACAACATCACCATAACCCTTCTCAACAACGCCACCCCCTGGGACCCGCATTCCACCGACCCCGCCCTCTCCGGCCTCGAAGCCAACCTTGACGTACAATACGCTCTTAGTCTTGGTCATCCTACGCAAGTGATTTACTACGCCACCGGCGGGCGCGGGACAAAACTCGATTCTTCCGGCCGTCCCCTCCCTGCGAACGATTCTAGAGCGAATAACGAACCCTTTCTCGAGTTCTTGCAAGCCCTTCTTGCCTTACCAGACAACCAAATACCGCATGTGCTAAGCATTAGCTACGCAGACGACGAACAATCCGTCCCCCCCAAATACGCTCACAGAGTATGCGACCTCTTCGTTGCCTTGGCAGCTCGCGGAACAACAGTGCTGGTGGCAACCGGCGACGGCGGTGCCGCGGGAATAGGCTTCTCGGCCGGAGGCGGCGACAGTTGCACCAAAAACGATGGATCAGGTAGAAGAGCTTTCGTCCCTACCTTTCCTGCCTCCTGTCCCTGGGTTACCAGTGTAGGAGCAACTGATAACACCGCCCTCAACTTGACCGGCGCTGAGTTCTCCTCCGGTGGATTTAGCGAGTACTTCGACAGACCACTCTGGCAACGGGCAGCTGTAGACCTTTACGTCTCCAGCCTTCTCCGCTCTCAATCAAGCAAACCGGGTCAACCAAGCCAGCCCCATGATCAAGGAGTCTACTTCGCTCACAACGGCCGCGGAACACCCGACATCTCCGCCATCGGCTCAGGTTTTCAGATCATGCACCGCGGCGAGATAGTGGAAGTACGCGGGACGAGTGCGTCAACGCCGGTGGTGGCGGCTATGGTGGCGCTGGTTAATGATCAACGCTTGAGGCAAGGAAGGAGGAGCTTGGGGTGGCTGAACGGGTATTTGTACTTGGACCAAAGGGTGAAGGGGATGCTCAGGGATGTGGAAGGGGGACGGAGTGAGGGGTGTGTTTTTCCTAGGGATGTGATGGAGGAGGGGAAAGACAAGGGAAAGAGGAAGGCGAAGGGGGAAGGCCGAAGGCACTATGGGATGGAGAAGAGGCAGGGGAATTCGACGGAAGAGGGTGGCGGGGATGAGAATCAAGGGGAAGGAGACGAAGACGGCGAGGAATGGAAATGGGAAGGGAAAGTCGGAGTGGGAGAGGGAGAAGGAATAGGAGAAGGGGACCAGAGTGGGAACGTGATAGTGGGGGGATGGGAGGCGAAGAGGGGGTGGGATCCAGTTACGGGGCTGGGAGTTCCTGGAGACTTTCAGGATATGTTGAGGATTTTGGGCGGTGTTTGGTAAAGGGAATCCTACCGCGACTTTTTCTGGCCAAAGTGAGCGGTATTGGGCTGTCCATGTGCGGTTTACTCATACCTTGAGACCACATCGCCAGGGACTTCCCTGACATCCAAATCATCCCCAGCAAAAGCCACCAAGTCCAGATATTTCAATGGTGTTTCGACACCCGAAAGGCCGCGCAACTGGATTTCAAGGACCGAGCATAGCTCTAGACCAATTCTACCCGCACTCCTATCTTTCCTTCGCGCACTTGGTTGTGTTGGTGCTGTTGGTGCTGTCGGTGCGTTGTGCTTTGGGGTTTGGGTTTGGGAGAGCTGCGGGCCTGCGGCTGGACGGGGCCGGAAGACCCGGAAGACGGATGAGGGGCAGGCACGACCGGGCCGTACCGTGCCCCGCCTTCCCCGCCATATCAACGGCCCGCGTTACGCGTGCGGAGCTTTTCGCCCGCCACTTCCATGATCCATCCATCACTCCCCCTTCAGCAGGTCGTGCCTGTCGATCATTACACTAGCCTCTCAACTGCACAAGCTTCCACTTGACTCTGACTCTATTCTCTTCCTCCTTTTTACTCCTGTCCTCGCCAAGTGCTTTGCGAGGCATCGTGGAGACCGTTCTCTGTTCAGCATAGCTCCCCGTTGTTGAGGTGCAAGTGCGGGGCAAATTCAATGGCGGGGTCACCGTTTCAATGGAACTCATCCTGATCAGCTCCAGGACCTTCTTTTACCTAAGTCAGATCTCGAGGATAGAGGTAAGTATAGTGTTTTTCCACTTCCCAAATGTCAATTGCTAACGCGAGGCGACGAATACAGAATCGATAACCTCGGCTCTCATGTCGCGTGGCCGTCAATACCAGTACAATAATCCCGTCGGGTTAGGGTTGTGGTCGCGACACTAGCTCGGCAGGATGTGATGTTCAATTTTAAAGGGGATGGATTCCCATATGGCCGCGCTGAGGTTGACTCGCGGCATTTTGCAAATGGAACAATATCTCCGAGAATCCGAGTTGTTCGTGGCTTGAGTGGGTTTCCACTTCCCAGTTCCCAATCCCATCAGTCACTGCGGGGTTGCCGTACGGGGTAACGGCTCAACGACTTCTTCCACTCCAGTCCAGCAAAGAGGAGCTATCAGGGACTCAAGGCCCCATGCAGACGCGATGTTTGGCACACTAGACCTAGCATGCCAGCCCCCCGACGGCAGTCGTCTGTTCCGGTGCTATCGTGGTCGGGTCTTACCAATTGCATGGCCCTAGACCCACAAAAGGAAGGCATCCCAGAGAATCCACGTCTCTTGCGCACCTTCCACAGTGAATCGAACACCCAACTGCATTGCACCCTGTCGTGCTTGCCGTACAATGGCCTCTCTTGTGCTGTTAAAAGGGTTGCCCACGAACATCCTTCTCGCTCCGACGGGAGTCCCTTCCTTCAAGTTCCGCCCTGTCTCTTCGCTTGCTTCCGGCACAACCTTCACACGCGCACCTGCCTAGTTACTTTCCCTACCTAACGTCGCGAACATGGTGACCAGTCCCAAGAGCCCCAAGAGCCCCAAGAGCAACCAAGCGTCCAGCCCGCCGGCACCCGTCGTCTCTGGTTTCGACCCAACACCGCTCAGCACCGAGGAACAAAACGCAGCGGGCCTTCTCCCAGCTTCGCACTGGGCAGATCAGCCTGTAAGTCACAGGGTTTCAATGCATCTCTCATCAGGGGGATTAACACTTTGGTTTGCAGCTTGAAGAAGACGATACCGTAGATGATGGCGCCTCTTCAATCGGCTCCTTCACTTCGACCACCGCGTCCTTGAGGTCGAGTATCTATAATTACCGCACTGTCCATGGAAGAACTTACCACGGTGATGTTGGCAATGCCGAGGCATGGGAGCCTAATGACCAGCGTCACGTTGAGGCCATGGAGATTTTGTAAGTGACCAGTGTACCCATGGCTTTGTAAGATTGGAGTTAACCGTATACTGACGTGGATCATGCACCGGAAAGCCACCACGCCATGCTGGTTCAGCTGGATGGAAAGCTCTACCTTTCACCACTTGATAAGAAGAAGGTTCATAAAGTGCTCGACGTTGGGACAGGCAATGGCATGTGGGCCATGTAAGTTTTCCCGCGCGTTCTGTTCATCAAATCTCAGCCGTGTGAAGCGACTATGTGATCGGCCCCTGCGACAGCCATCACAAAAGTCATCATGTCGAATCACAACAACCGAGGGCACTTGCACCTTTTGTGGCCTTGTCTCCACGCAGTCGCAGTGACCGGCTACACAGTTGGTTTCACCACCTCGATCAAATCCGTGCTAACCAACGCTTGCTTTCTATTTTAGTGATTTTGCCGACGATTTCCCCGCTGCAGAAGTCATTGGCACCGACGTTTCCCCCATCCAGCCCTTATGGGTTCCTCCCAACGTGAAGTTCGAAATCGATGATTGCAACCGAGAATGGACTTGGGCCGAGAATAGCTTCGATTTTATTAATATGCGGATGTTGGCTGGTGTGGTTGAGGACTGGGACGCTATTTTTCGTAACGCCTTTAGATGTTGTAAGCCGGGCGGTTATGTGGAGAGTTGTGGTAGTGGTATGACTTGGTTGAGCGATGATGGATCGGTGAAGGAAGGTAGCGCTATGGATCAATGGGGTAAGGTGTTTAGAGAGGGCGGTAAAAAGCTGGGCAGGACGTTTTCAGTATATGAGGAGGATTTGCAACGCAAGGGCATGGAAGCGGCCGGATTCGTTGATATTGAGTTCGTGGATATTCAGTGCCCAATGGGGGTCTGGCATCCCGAGAAGAAGGCGGCGGAAAGAGGGCTTTGGTACAAGCTGGCAATTGAGGCCGATCTCGAGGGTAAGTTTTCCCGCCAAGACTGGATGCTGAGTTTATACTAACCCGTTCGACAGGATACCTCAACTACGTCTTCAATCTCGTCATGGGCTGGACTCCAGAGGAGACCAAGGTGTTTGCTAACCACATCAAGAGGGACTGGAATAACCCCAATATTCACGGCTATTACATGCTGCGTGTGGTATACGGCCGTAAGCCGGAGTAAAGCAGATGAAGGGAAGTGAGCACATCTCAATACGTTTCGGACTTGGCTACCGATTACCATTGGGAACTGAAGACGGTAGGGTTTGGTCTAGGGAAGTCAGAGCGAGCATCTTTTCCTGTCATCTTGGATTAGGACAGTTCAATACCATATCATATCGCGAGGACAGCCATGGTTCATCAACCGTCTAGCTTGGCTGAAGGAGAATATCCCCGACGTCCTTAATCCTACCGGAAGATTTTAGGTCGCACAACTACGTCGATCCCGGCGCTTCATCTCTCTTCTGTGGCCATTGGGCATGCTATCCGTCCCACTCCACCGCTTGGGCCTTGGCTGGATTCTCTCAAAACAAATCAGAGTCTCAACCCATCAAGCTGTGTGTATACACTTTACAGATTACACTACATACACAAGACTTTTCATCCCACGTGGATGGTGAACCCTGGGTGGATTCTACTGCAAGTAGGGTAAGGACTTGGTGCACATCTAATTTCGACCATAACTGGATCATTCCTGCTCTTGTCAGTGACCCGGAGATCTGGAAAGACCGGACTTCGTGATCCTTTTTTTGGGAAATCTGCAGTCTTTTTGTTGGTAGGTCCCGGTCCCGGCATCTTTGTAGCAGGCACGGCTGTGCCGTACCCCACCCTGCCATGGGCCACCCACCCAGTGGCACCAACCCACCCAGTGGCACCCCCCACCAGTCTTCCTCCTCCCTTACCCCTCCAAGCACACTCAATCAACTGTCGACACGCTTGCTTTCATTGTTGTCCTTCGTGTTCTCACCTCTTGTTTCTCCCTTTTTGAAGAGTAACTCAACCATCTCAATCTTGCCAACCCCAGGCAGCTGCTAACCGCGCCCACTTGTTCAACAATTGAGACGCTAACCTGGATTCTAGATGGCATCACCCCCAAGACACAGGACCATCTCCAACCACCAATTCTCCTGAAGACGTTCTGAGGGCGCGAGTCAATCTCATGTTTGGCCCATACCTACCTCATTCCGCCGCTTCGGAGTAACGGCTTACTCCCGTCTTCACGACTGGGAATGGTCCGTGCTCAATCCTCGCCCAACAGTGCTGCGATATCCTTCAGAGGTGTCATGGCACTGGAAAGAATGCGACGTGTCCCATCTCACGAGCTTTAGCTCTGCGGTATTGCCAGTTGGGGTGCTACTGCAGCCTGCAGGGGCAAGAACCCCTACCGAGCATGCAGTATGCAGTTGCCACTCGGGTCATTCCCGCATCCCCGCATCCCCGGATGGCGGTTACCGTTCCCGACTGGGCATTACCCCCAACGGGATGTCAAGACATTTGTGAGTTGGAGAAGCCTGCCAGTCGCACGCCATTTCAATCCCGACCAGATGGTTCCACAATTCTCACACCTCCACGGATGGAGTCTCCAACAGTCGTGGACCGGCCTCGAACCTCTTGGGGGTTGAGGGGAAAGGTTGCAATGCTTCCAGCAGTCGTAAACGGCCTGGGTACGGCAAAGGTGAAAGAGGCTTACATATTCAGGAGGGGCCATCGCTACCAGGATCCCGCAGGAGTGCAGAAAGTGTGTCTGGCACACGTCAATTGGTCCGCTGTCTGGGCTCTTTTTGACATCCAGAAACCAGGTGTCTGTCACGGTGCGATGATGGCCTCACGACGTCGTCCTAGGGCCGCATCAGGAAGGCACTCTGGAAATTTGCGTTGCCCGTTGCATTCTTTACAGTGAATGGAACGCTAGAAACTGTACAATGCCATCTTTGGCCGTCCCAAACCCCCCCCGCCTTCGCTGTTTAAAATCTGGTCCAGTCACCTCTCCTGCTCCCGAACCCACAACCAAACTTGAACCCTCAGCCGTCTGTCATCTCTCGGGTCTTGTTCTCAACATCCAGCTTGCCTCGCTCTCGTTGTTTCACCCGCCAAAACCACAAGCATGGCAGCCCAGCCTGCACAGCAGCTGCCATTGCTCAGCAATGAGGAGCAAGCCGCAGTCGGTATTCTTCCTGCCTCGCATTGGCAACAGCAGTCCACGGAAGAGGATCCCAATGATGATTCAGCTTCGAGCCTTGGATCATTTATGTCCAGCACGGCCTCGCTGAGCGAGTCTATTTTTGACTATCGCCAGATTCACGGACGCACCTATCACCACGAGATTGGCAATGCTGAATCTTGGCAGCCCAACGATGAGCGTCACAAAGAGGCGTTGGACATTGCGTAAGTCATCACCACAACGCTCCTTGAGCATACCTACGCCCCAAAAATAAGCCGAGTCTGACTGACGGGAAAAGTCATCACGCGTTTACGGTAGTCCTTGATGGAAAGCTCTACAACGCTCCTCTCGACAAAAAGAAAGTCCATAAAGTCGTCGATATCGGAACAGGGACGGGCATGTGGGCAATGTGAGTCTTACAAAGCTTCGCCGCTAATGCCTCGCTAATATTTGTTCTCTCCAGCGACATTGCCGACGAATTTCCAAATGCTGAAGTAATTGGTACCGATATTACCCCCATCCAACCCTCTTGGGTTCCGGCCAATGTAAAGTTTGAACTCGACGATTGTAACACGGAGTGGGCTTGGCCCGATAATACTTTCGACTTCATCCATATGCGAATGTTATTCGGTATTATCGAAGATTGGGACGCTATTTTTCGCCAGGCTTACCGTACTTGCAAGCCCGGTGGCTATACTGAAAGCTTTGTCTGCGATAGTGGGTTTACAAGTGACGATGGGTCGGTAAAGGATGATAGCGCTATTGCCCAGTGGGGGAAGGTTTGGACTGCAGCAGGAAGGAAGATGGGACGGACATTCGAAGTCTACGCTCTCAACCTCCAGAAGAAGGGCATGGAAGCGGCGGGCTTCGTGGATATTGAAGTCAAAGATTACTACGTGCCTGTTAATACTTGGCCCGAGGACAAGGTACTGGCCGAAAAGGGACTTTGGTGGAAGATCATGATTGAGAGTGATCTTGAAGGTAAGTCTCTTTACGATGAAGTTGTCCCTGGATGCGTGCTGGGTTTATATTAACATGTGGTTACACAGGCTACCTCAACTACCCGTTCAACGCCGTGATGGGATGGGCTCCGGCGGAGACTGGCGTTTATGCCGCTCAGCTTAGGAAGGAGTTCAAGAACCCCAAGATCCACAGCTACACCAGGGCGCGTTCTGTATGGGGTCGGAAGCCCGAGTAAGGACTCGCAGGACATGGGGTGGGAGGAACCAGAGGACGAGTTATGAAGGCGTGGGGATTCTTTGGGTGGGCAACAATGCAATGGCGATATGACAAAATCTATGAGGGGTTCAAATACGTGACACCGAAACCCACCATGTAAACTGCTTTAGGCGAATGCACATCTTGTTTTATGTTAACTTACCCGCACGTACCCAAAACTTACACGTACGCACTTTTTTCAACCAAGTATACCATTTAGGGCGTGATCCGTTGGCTCCCAGAATCCTTCTCACCGGTGCAAAAAGGTACTTTGGGTGAACAAGTCGCACAAACCATTTCTCACCGGATTCACGTTTGCAAAAGTGCTGAACAACCCTCTGGTGCGACAACCGGGTGAGAAAGTGGGTTTGAGCTCAGATTCGGGACCACGATTTTCACCGGCCTGAGAAAGCCCAAAAAAAAACAAAAAAAACGAACGGATTGTTGAACCATAAGGTACGGAGGAGGTGATCACGTGTGAATGTGAGAGACGACGAAAGTGGTGGTGAATGTCTTGATTGATCGATGAGAGAAAGAAAAGGGACGAAGTCCAACTTATATACAGGGTAAGCATGTGTGGATCGTACCCACCTTGTACCAAGAATGCCAAGACATGGTGATGGCTTCAACACGGATCACACCCTTACTCTCAGGCCAGTACCCATTTCCGGGCAAAAAACATCTTGTATATAGCTTTTGACCTAAGATAAGTCAAGTGCATGCTTTTTTTCCTTTTCCAGAGGTCAAATTGGTTGAGATCTGAGGGTCACCTTCTTCGGCACGCCATTTCAGCTTCTACCCAACATTTTCCGGAGATAAAGGTCTTTTTCCGAGAGGAAAAAACTCCAGGCATAAAGGCCTAAGCTTAATCTACGTTGGAAGAATTTGTCCAGCCGGGCTCAAAAAGCTAAAGTCACCTAGCGGGAGGATATCCGTGACCCGGAGATCTGGTTATTCGAAGTCCGGACTTTGTACACTTGCATATTTTGGGAAATCTGCAATCTCTCCGACGGTATTTCATAGGCTCGAAACGCTAACCTTGAGTACCATCGACAACGACACCCAAAACAAGACCACCTCCAACGTCCGATTCGTCCGAACACGTTCTCACGACGCGAATCAATCCTATCCTCACCCAAACGGGACCTCCACAGATGGATTGTTAAAAGGTCATGCATGGACCGGCCTCGAAGCTTTGGGGGTTAGGGGAAGTGCTCCCAGCAGTCGCCAACTTGGCAGTCCTGGGTACGGCGAAGAACAGTGAGCCCCCCAGTTTATGCAGCTTCTGTCCAATGCGAAACCACCGTATGATGCAAGGGAAAATGGCCTGCCCCAATTCTTGGCGCCAAGTACAACCTGAATCCCACAGGGGTACAGAAAGCGTGCTTGGCACGCCACATCAAGAGATGTTGAGAATGTCCCTGCCACGTGCCTTGCCCTGGGTCCAGCACCCTTTCCTTTACAGTACCAAGATGAAGTGGAAAGCGAGCCGGGCCCATGCATTTGCCCAGACATGTCCAGTCCTCTCGTGTGCCTACTATTTCAGCCCTCTTCCCAGTCTCACAATACAGCCAGTCCCACAAGAGGGCAGGCATCGCGGAGAATCCGCGTGGGTCCCGCTCTTTCCCCTAGTTTGCGTTCTTCACAGTGGATAGACTGTACAATACCCCTCCTCTCGCTGTTCGGGGTAATCTTGCACTTCAACCAACCTTGAACCTTTGGTCGTCTATCATCTCCATATCATCTCCAATTCAACATCTCGTTTCACATCTCGTTTCACTCGTCAGAACCACAAAGCATGGAAGGAAAATCGTCGGCAGCCGGGCCTACAAAAGTTCCGATATCGATGCTGCTCAGCAATGAGGAGCAAACCGCCATCGGTATTCTTCCTGCCTCACATTGGCAACAGCAACTTACCCAAGAGGATCCCAGCGATATATTTGTTTCCAGGGCCAGGACCGCCTCGCTGAGCTCGTCCATTTTCGAATATCGCCAGATTCACGGACGCACTTATCACCGCGAGCTTGGCAATGCCCAATCATGGGAACCCAATGATGAGCGTCATATTGATGCAATGGAGATTGCGTAAATACCTGCCTGAACACCATCCAAGTACATGCTAACCATGGTAACAGCCACCACGCTTATACGGTCACTATGGGACACAGGTTGTATCGCGCTCCACTTGATAAGAACAGGGTCCAAAAGGTGTTGGACATTGGCACAGGAACTGGCCTGTGGGCAATGTAAGTCTTACTCCACGCATCATGCGTACTCGTCAGGTCGAGAAGCGCTTCCTGATGTTGCGCCCAAGGTCAGACAGGCGATTCGAGCCCTGACAGGTTGTAACAGTATATCTGATGCTGTCTAGTGACTTCGCCGACGAATTCCTCGAAGCCGACGTCGTCGGTACCGACATCACCCCTATTCAACCTTCCTGGGTGCCCGCCAACGTCAGGTTTGAACTTGATGATTGCAACCAAGAATGGACCTGGCCAAACAACACCTTTGATTTCATTCATGCACGTATGCTAATTGGTGTTATCGAAGACTGGTATGAGTTCCATCGCCAGGCCTTCCGGACTTGTAAACCGGGTGGTAACGTACCCCCTGACCTCTTCCATCCACCAATTGTCCATTGACAATCACTCACCCAAGTCCCATGCAGGCTACATCGAAACTTTCTCCGCTTGCAGTACTTTCGAGTGCGACGACGGTACGGTGAAAGAGGACAGTGCCATGTCACAATGGTCCAAGGTGTTTAACGAAGGTGGAAGAAGGTTGGGCCGAACTTTTGAGGTTTACGACCACGACCTCCAACGGAAGGGTATGGCAGCTGCTGGCTTCGTGGATATTGAGTATAAAGACTACATTATTCCCATAGGTCTCTGGCACCCTGAGAAGGAAGCAGCGGAAACGGGTCTATGGTGGAAGCTAGCCATTGAGGCGGACCTTGAAGGTAAGCTTGCGTGTGCAGCGGGCACTCGGTTTGCAGCGAGCACCCCACCATTCCACAATCAGTCACTTGACTGGGTCAATGCTAATGTCTCCCAACAGGATACCTTAACTACACCTTTAATTACTTGGTAGGATGGACTCCGGAGGAGACCAAGTCGTATGCCGACCAAATCAAGAAAGAGTGGAACAATCCCAATATTCACGGCTATGTCAGGGGACGCAGTGCATGGGGAAGGAAGCCAGAGTAGGTCCCAGAGGACACTCAGAAGGCTAGATGATTGTGGACTGTTCCTGTGGTTTTAGGCACGGATTTTGGAATCAAACTTGAGCGACGTTGATACCCCACCCCCCCTGTCAGCCCCCTGCCCAGCCTTGTGCCCCGTGCCGGCAATCTCTGAGAATCTTTGGCCAAGACCCGCCTTCTTCCTCCTTCCCCAAACAACAACCTTTCACGATTCAACCTTTCATCAGCTCATCCTGCGTCAATCACATCACTCAAACAACACCAAGACTACCTCATCTGATCGCAATGGATTCTTTTACCAAAGAAATAAGCGTCGAGTCCAGTGGCGTTCTCTTCGCCGCCATCGAGATGCCCATCGCGGGGTTCATAAGACGGACCGACCTCAAAGTGAGTCTCAGTTCAGATCTCAACTCACCATCCATCTCACCACCCAAGCAAACTAACCATGGCATCCCGTCGTACAGCTTCACTCCCAACCCCTTCATATATCCGAATCTCACATTCGTCGGCGACCCCGCAGCCGGGCAGATATCTCGACGGTCGATACCAACTGGTATGACGGTCAGAAGCTTCCACAGCCACCCGCAGGATTGATCCGTCCCGCGAAGCCCCCGCAAAGTAAGTGTTCAAATGGTCTTCACTTACCAACTTACCCCTCCATCAAACTCACAGTCAACTAACTTCACCTCGTTAAACCAGGTGGACAATAAGTTCATCATCAACTTCGACGAGACCCCCATCCCCTTCGAGTTTCTTGACGGTGCCACGTACGATACCAGAGGCAACGATACGATTAACGGCAAGACCGACTGAAGTGGATGGAGTGAGCGACAGGCCACCCTGATCCTGTATATCTTTGCACATGGGGTGTGGGGTTGAAACCCAAGCTCTCTTTCAAGGCCACCTTTGACGTCAGCAAACCACGGATTCCCCAACTTAAAGTAAGACAGATTCATTTTTTCACATCTTTCTGATCCTTTCCTCTTACATCAACCTTTTTGCATCCACGGGGGAAAAACGGAAAGAAGGATAGAAACCGCATTTTGGTCTTCTTGTCGTTTTCCCTTTCACTACCTTTTGGTTTTTCCACTTCTCTCATACTGATCCTTGGCATATTTGCACTGTAGATGAAACTTCAGCGCAAGGGAAAGCTCTTCTTCCAGCCCAGCCCAACACTTCATGCTCGTCGTCGATTCGAGTTCAATACGAAAACGAATTAGAGTCTTCCTCGCTCCGATCGTTAGAACAACTTGATGTTCAAATGGTATTGAGGCCCGCGACTCAATCAACATGACTCGTCACATTTTCATGTGCCCAAATGTCTCCGAATCAACTTGGCGGGCGGGGTGAACCCCGTCAGCTTTATCGGATCACAACTTTCCTTCAACATGCTGTTCACTCCAGTCCAACTATGGAGACGACATGTACCTCTTCGAGACCTGTCACTACGCGGCATGGCCAGATTGAGACGCAACTGCAGCCTACACTGCTGCAGACTGTTGCAGGGGGAAAAGAAAAAAGGAGCCGCTAAGACTTCGTTGCAGAGCCCGTTAGCGTCAGAAACTCTGGATTCCAAATCCACTAATGCCGTCTGAACCGTTCATCCGGCGAAAACGGTAGTCAGCGCAGGCACTTTTGGTAGTCAGCGCAGGCAACTACAAAAAAGGCCCAACTAACGTGCACCATCACTTGCACCACAAAAAGAACTTCAAAGTATCCAAATGCGCGCGCACGCGAATCGAACTGAGAAGAATGTCCGACTCGAGCGACAAGGAAAACTCCGATCCCAAAGCTAACGAAGAGTAAAGATCGTTGGCGAAAGAGGATATCGAAGCTTTAATAGCGACAGATGGGCATTTTTTGTCCAATTCCAAATTGCCCCACTTTTCGCTGCCCAGGCACGCCGACACCACTTTTTCGATACTAGCATTTGCGCGAACACTTTGCACCTGCTTCGTTCAATTGCGCTCTTGAAAAAAAGGGTAAAAAACCTTAGAGGAAGCTTTGAAGGTGAATGTTAAAAAGAAAGCGAAATTCTGACAGTTATTTTGGTTGAAACATCTCAATTCTGAGTTGGAGACTTGGCCTTCTGTTTGCCTGCGCTGACTACCAAAAGTGCCTGCGCTGACTACCGTTTTCGTTCATCCGGTATCCATGCCTTGGAGGTTACTGTGCCCCTCTTGACTCGTACAGCCGGGCGAACGTCCTGGTGGCCTTTGACAACGGAAATTTGACCGGGTACAGTTCACGCGGTTTGGTGGACTGGGACTCGGCGACCGACCCTGTTACGGTCTTGTCTGGATGGGGTACAAACTGAACAGGACACCGCCATCGCCACACTCGGCGGCAGAAAAGGGCAGAGATCAAGGAGGAGCTATTAGGGTCCTGCAGCGTGCAGAAGCGATGTTTGGCACCTGTCGATTGGTCCGATGAACACCCCTGGAACTCCAGAACCCACGGTGTAGTCACGGTCTCATTGCATGACCCTAGGACCGCATCAGGAAGGAACTCCCTCAATTTGTGGTCTCTCGTGCACGCTTCACAGTAACGCGACCGTGAAAGAGACTGTACACTCTTGCCTTTGCCGTTCGATACCCCTCSACCAAATTGGTTTAAAGTCTTGCCCATGGAACGACKCTGTCCCAAGTCCCAACTCCTCCACTCACGACACCACACAATTTCCCCCAGCGCTTCTGGCTTCTCACTTTYGATCTCCCGACAGCAAGCAGCTGTACTCGGCTGTCCTTCCCGCAGTCACAACCATGAGTYCCAGCACGCAAAACCCTCAAAGCCCCAAGAGCCCAAAAAGCCCCCAGAGCCCCAAGGGCAAAGCGACCTCGCCGGCACCCGCAGCTGCCCCGACCCCGCTCAGCGCGGAGGCGCAAGACGCAGCTGGCATTCTTCCTGCAGCCTATTGGACGGAGCAACCGGTACCTACCTCAAGCAGCTTCCTCGTCGTCAAGTTGGCTTGCACCTGCTAACACCCCCGCCCATGTTTGTAGCTCCCCGAAGAGGATGTCGACGACGGGGCGTCTAGCCTTGGCTCATTCACTTCCACCACCGCTTCTCTAAGCTCGAGCATTTTCCAGTACCGCGAAGTCCACGGAAGAACGTATCACGCCGAAATTGGTAGCGCCGAGGCATGGCAGCCCAATGACAAACGCCACGTTGATGCGATGGAGATTTTGTAAGCATCTGCACAATCCTCTGGCAAAACAGCCCTACCTTCGAGGGCAGAAGGCTGACAACCGGAGAAGGCATCATTGTATAATGATACATTTGGGAGGAAAGCTATATCTTTCGCCTCTTGAACAAAAGAAAGTTCAGAAGGTACTCGATATTGCGACGGGTAATGGCATGTGGGCAATGTAAGCATTGTCCTTTACGTTGTCTTCTACCAGGATGGTTTACCTGACCGTATACTTAGTGATTTTGCCGACGAATTCCCCAACGCCGAAGTTATAGGCACGGATGTGTCCCCTATCCAGCCTTCCTGGGTCCCCCCCAACGTCAAGTTTGAGTTGGACGATTGCAACCGGGAATGGACCTGGCCGGAAAATACGTTCGATTTCATCAATCTCCGGTTCCTAGGAGGAGTTGTTGATGATTGGTATACCCTCTTTCGTAACGCCTATCGAGTCGCTAAACCCGGAGGCTATGTCGAGAGTTATGGTACAGGATGTCGATTTTTGTGTGATGATGGGACATTGAAGGAAGGTTGTGCTCTGGAACAATGGGGCAAGGTTTTCCGAGAGGGTGGTAATAAGCTTGGAAGAACATTTTCGATATACGAAGAGGATCTCCAGCGGAAAGGAATGGAGGCAGCTGGGTTTATTGATATCGAGTTTAAGGATATTCAAGTCCCAGTAGGTGGATGGCACCCCGAGAAGGAAGCAAATGAAAGGGGTCTTTGGTGGAAGTTAGCCGTTGAGGCGGATCTTGAAGGTAAGCTGGGTCGTCGATAACCTCTCCCCCTCCGCACTCCCCTACCCCCTTTCTTCATCAGCACTGATCCAGCCAATCCTGACATACGCTCTAGGATACATCAACTACATCTGGAATTCAGTCCTTGGCTGGACTCCGGATGAAGCGAAAGTTTTTGCCCGTCACATGAGAAGGGATTTGAATAATCCTAAGATGCACTCATACTTCATTGCGCGTGTTGCATGGGGTCGGAAGCCGGAATAAGCATCGCGACAGTGGGCACGACTGGTTGGGACCCCCGTTGACCGGTAGGATATATATCAGTTTGGGACATGGCCGACGAGATGCATTGCAGTTTGGAGTATACATAACCGCCGCTTTCTATCTGGGCAATGACAAGACATGCGCAGTGCATTTTCTATCAATATATGAGGTTTCCTTGATGCGTCCTCGTCTGCCACCGGTCGCTACTTTCCAGTGTTTGCGTCCGCAAATTATCCTAACAGTCACACCCACAGCAACGAAAGTTAACAAGTTCCGGACGTTGCTCTTCGCAACCCTCTGAAACGCGGCCCATGTTGCCTATCCGAAGTCAAATACATGGCATCCCATATTACCGGACCATGCTAACACTCGAGTCACAGCGTCGATCACGGCACTTGCCCAACGGTGTACGGTACATCCCGTCCCGCTTCGGCTCGGGTACTCTCCACACTACATCAAGATAAAACAGATCGACAACGGCATCGTCAATTTGCCGCCGACCATCGATGCACTTCCCCTCCAGCGTCCCTCCACGTCTTGAGTACAACACACGGGATCATATCGAACTTCACGAACAAAGACCGAACCTCTGGCCATCGGATGCCACTCTGTGCTCCCTTGATGGATACCATAACGTGTTGCTTTATACTGAGTGACTGGTGTTCGTGTTGAATCAAGACTCACTCCGAGAAGCGTTAAGCGATGCTACCCTCATCTCCTCCTCTATACCTTCTTCACCTTCGCGGGCACCGACAGACCGGGACACAATCGTCATGGTCCGACCTTCTCTTCCAACTTGCTTGTTAGCAACCCTATCATCCACACTCCCTCTCATCTCCACCGCCTCCGCTTCAACCTCCGGCTCCACGACCTCACAATGCACCCGCTTCTTCATCAAATCCATCACCTCCCAATACATAACCGCCCAAACCCTCGGTGAATCCACCGCCTTCATCACCTCCCTCCTCTCTGCCCCCGGCAGCAACTTCACCCAACCGATAGCAGCAACCTCATTTCCTCCCGCTCCCGCTCCCCAACCACTCCCGGCCGCGCTGGCCCCTATATCAACACCACAACCCTCTTCCTCTACAAAGAAAACGAATCCCCCCCACCTCCTCGAACTCAACCCTCTCCATCCCCCTCAAAATCGACTTCCACCGCCGGCTCAGCCCACGGACCCTCTCCGCTGCGCGACTTCCACCGAACTCATCGCCGCCAGCAACACCAGCCATCCCTACCTTACGTGATCCACACACCTGCATGGAGTTTAACCCTCGGCTCTCTCAGTTCCTTTTGCTCCCGGTCTTGATAGAAGAGAGATAGAAGAGAGTATCGTCACAGATGACGACGACGACGACGACGATGAGGAGGAGGATTGGCTTTTTCAACGCAACCGGCAGGCATCTCTCATTCACCCCAGTGATCCCACCCCACCCCCTTCGCTCAGGCAATGAAGAATTGGCCCTGTGCTGTCTTACCTTACCCAACCAACCAACTCTATCTAGCCTGAGGGGTACGTACGTACGAAGAAGAGATACAAGCGGATGCGTATTTCATGAAACAGATTCGGGGAAATATCAATCAGCGTGATAGTCAGTCCAGTCGGTGGGTGCCGTGGGGCCCCCCTCCTCCAATCCCGCCAATCCCTGTCTCCGCCCCGCATCGAAGAAGGCGGGCTACCTACCTTGAGACAGCTGAGCTGCGCGGGGGAGGTTGGGAACCTTACTTCCTCGGAGGAGTGTATAGGTACAAGAGTGGGTGAGTAGAAGAAGTACGATAGTTAGTGCCGTGGAGACGGTACGTGGGTTGGGGCGGCGTGTTCCAAAATCTCCCCGTTGATCCAACCCTCTACACTACACAAATCGACCCCAGTCGGTTGATATGCAGTTGATCATATTGACCAGAATCGTCGTTCAAGAGCTTGGCACGTACCACGCTAGACAGGCCCCCTTGTACGTGGCTTTTCAACCTGCATTAGCCTGCATAAGGCTCTCTGATTGGCTATTGCCGGCCGTGATTACTCCCCAACGCGTTGATTCAGAGGTTTGCCGTTGATCTGACTGATAGTAAATAACAAAAACAACAAACAACGGGCTCAATTTTGAAGCCATTCACAAATAGAGAGACCTCCATCTAGATGGTTGCTGAAAAGCTGCATCTATAAGATGATATAATGTTCACTACTATTGAACCATTTTTGAGACTTCCCGTTTGAGTAATGGTTTTGAGGTAAATGCATCCCTTATATATAGTTCTATAGAGCGGCTTTTCAGCAACCAGATGGAGGTCTCTATTTGTGAATGGCTTCAAAATTGAGCCTGTTGTGGTCATTTCCAAATAACCCTCTTTCTTGGAGACCATGAAAGAAAAAGTTCCCACCCTGGTAGCGCCGCCAAGGCCTTTGCCGCAAAGGTATAAACGCCCCCCCCTGGAAAAGATTGCTTTGTACTCAGATTAACAAACTGGATCAACTGGCGGATCAACTGGCCAGAATTGGAACACGCCCCTTAATGATGAGGAGATGGGAGTGGTGTGGATGTCTTTTGTTGGGTTTTCCCCGGACTGGATACAGGAGTCTGGGGCAGGGGCAGATGGCGATGCCGGATACGTAGTCATGTTTTTAGGGTGGAAGAAGGGAGGGGCGTTTATACCTTTGCGGCAAAGGCCTTGGCGGCGCTACCAGGGTGGGAACTTTTTCTTTCATGGTCTCCAAGAAAGAGGGTTATTTGGAAATGA
>RAOB01000293.1:0-38964 GCA_009804825.1 Neurospora sp. FGSC 26638 | reverse complement strand
CTGTAATCTGATGGTGTGTATGGTTGTAACCAAGCTGGCGTCAACAGCTTATGTTTGTGGTTGTGGTTGTGATGATGTTGATGATGATGTTCACCYGGGCTGGTCAGCAGCGCCGCCGGCCCAGGTGAACATCATCATCAACATCATCACAACCACAACCACAAACATAAGCTGTTGACGCCAGCTTGGTTACAACCATACACACCATCAGATTACAGCCACGACACGGCCGCCACCGCTGCGAACTCTACATCCGCATCTGCCTCGGCGGGACCGGGACCCCGTGCGACCTCGTCTCGAGACCATTATCGTTTCCTCAGTCCTCCCTCCTCATCCCATCACCCCGAGCGGATACCTACGTTTGGCCGATACCCGAGTATACACAACACGCGCGATAGCAAATACTTGACGCCCCCCAACACTGGCAGCGCTTCCGAGCCATCGTCAGCGTCAGCCCGGTCGCCCATCTTTTCGCAGGGTGGTCACCACCGCGACGGAACAGACCTGCTCGTGCCCACCACGAGTAACCTCAGTCTTGTCGGAGGAGGAGCTGGCGCCTCCATTGCTTTCGCCGCCCACGCCGCCTCCAGCATCCTCGAGCGTAGTCGTCACGTGCCGCCGCCCCAGTCCCAGGGGCAACAACATGCCAGTAGCCCAGCCGGCGCCATCATGCCTCTCTCGTCTGGCACCAGCTCCAAGATCTCTGGTTACGATGGCTCCCGCGCCGAAAGTGTCTCCAGCATCGCTGGCACCACGATAAGCAGTCGCACATTTCTGTCGAGCGATCCGCTTCCGAACCCCGACCAGCTCGCGAACAACCAGGCCAGACCTTTCGTTGTGCGCAATGGCCGAACGTACATCTCTGATCCGACACTAGCGTACCCGCTACCCGTCGATCTCGAGGAAATACACAGACAGACGTTGAGGACGCTGTTGCTTCTCCAGCTCTTCGGCAAGCCAATATGCTCGCCCGAGTTCGCCGACCAGCCGCCCAAGCGCATCCTCGAAATCGCCTGCGGCTCCGCCGTCTGGTCGATGCTCTGCTACAAGCACTACAAAAACCTCGGCCAAGCCGACGGCATCTCCTTTACGGGCATTGACATTGCTCCCCTGGCATCACCCAGCAGCTCAGGAAACACCGACGGTAGCGACGGGCGCCGCAGCAACCGCGCCTCTTCCTCGTCCGCTACCTTGTCGGCAGCAGGCGGCGGCGGTGCCACCAGCTCTTCGGGGATGCACCCCGACCCTTCAATGAACTGGCGTTTTGTCCAGCACGACTGCCGCAAGTTTCCGTTTCCCTTTGCCGACGCCTCGTTCGATTTGATCATGTGCAAGGACGTGTCCCTCATCACCACCACGGCCATGCAGCAGCCTTTGATCGACGAGTACATCCGCCTCTTGGCGCCCGGGGGTGCCATAGAAATCTGGGAAAGCGATCATACCTTGCGCATGTTAAGGCCGCACGTCCCCGAATATTTGCAGAATTCCTCCTCCTCAGCGCCGGTCGCTGGCGAGGATGGTCAATCTGAAGGTACCGAGGACGACGGGGCAGCGCCAGAGAAGACACCAGAAGAAATCGAAGCCGCCGAAGCCGCCCGCCTAGGCGCCTACGTTATGACACCCAACACGCCTCTCTCCTCCCCCCTCAACCATTTTCTCGTCGAATACAACGCCTGGCTCTCCAAAGCCCTCGAAGCCCGTTCTTTGTCGTCTATGCCCTGCACCGTCGTCGGCCCCATAATGCTTCAAGAAGCCGAAACCTTGACAGCGATGGGTAACAAACGGCTAGCAGTCCCGCTATCCGAAGTCCGTTGGGAGCGCGAGGGCGTAGGCGGTGTGGTGACCAAGGATGGAAAAGCTTTCATCTCGACGAAACCGAGTTTGTCTAACCTACAAACGGAAAACGGTGGGGGGAAAACGTTGGGGCCGGAGGCGCAGGCACTGAGACGGACGGCGTTGACGACGGTTGTGCAGATGATTCAGAGCTTGGAGCATATACTGAGGGATGTGTCGGGAAAAAGTCAGGATGAGTGGGATGCGTGGATGGGTAAGATGATGAATGATTTGGTGAGGGAGAATGGGACCAGTTGGGGGGAGTGTTTGGAGGTGGGGGCTTGGTGGGCTAGGAGGAGGTGAGAGTGCTTGAGGTTGGGGAGGTGAAGGGAAGGGGAGGGGAGGAGAGTGGATGGGCGTTGAGGGAGGTGGAAGTGAGGAAAGTGGAGGTAATCTTCTTTTGCGATAGAATGGTAATTTTCTAATGGTGGGTGGTCTTCTGTGAAATGGAGACCGGGAATGGGTGAGCGGGTTTTGGATATGGGCGGATGGGATGCATTTGGGTAGGCCTGGTGGAGGAGGTTTTGGATATGGATGGTCTGTATATGGGTAAGGTAGGTATATAGGAAAGATCACTTATGAAGCTCATGTCCACCTTTGTATGTCTTATGTCTGCTCGTTCTGATTCGAAGACATTCACTTCACTTTACTCACGTCCAATGACAGTCCCATCTGTACATCATCATCACTTGCATCTAGATGTCTCCACGTGTGTTGTGACGGCCCTAGGTACTGAATGAAAATGTCCTTTTCGAGGTGTATCATACTTACAACAAATCAACACGGTCGATATACCGACTAACCGACCAACCGACTAACCAACCAACTAACTAACTAACCACCACCCCCCTCCCTGGAACTCAACTCAAACCTGGTGATACTGCTGAAAGGCCTGCTGTTCCCCTTCATACTGCTTCTTTAACGTCCTATACTTTTTCAAGTAATATCTGCTTCTCGTCAGTCCCAGCCCCAGTCCCCCCCCTTCTCCCAAATCAGTGGTAAGTAAGGTACTCACAACGCTTGCAGTTCCTTCTGAACAAACTGCCCCGTAGCAATAGCCTTCTTGATCTCCCCCTCGTCCCGCAGCCCGGCTTTGGACATGAAGGCGCGGTGCAGCCGCGGCCGGAAGTAGGAGTAGCCTTGGGGGTATTCTTTGCCCATGTGGAGGAGTTCTGTTTTTTTTTTTGTTTCCGTCAGGCATGTGCACGATGTCGTATCAGTATTCATATAGAGGTAGCAGGTATGTTCGTTGGGTTATGTTATGCCTTTCGCATGTAACTTGGTCTTGGTGGTGGTGGGTGTAAAAATGGAATGGAATGGAATGGATGGATGGTGGGGAAGATGAAAGTGATGTGATGTGGGCTGGGCTGGGCTGGGCTGCGGGATGCTAGTGAGATGTGAGATGTGAGAAGGAAGGAAAGGGGGAGGGGGGCCAGGCCAGGCTAGTGATGTGGATGAAGAAGCGGAGGATGAGGAGGACTGGACTGGACTGGAATGATACGAGACATGGAAGGTTTGAAGGAATATTTGCGAAGGAAGGGGAGAAAGGAGAAAATTAAAGTGGTTAATAAGGAAAAGAAGGAGATGGGTGCTTGGTGAAGGTAGGTAGAAGTAGGTAGAAGTACAATAGAGGTGAGGTACCTACCTTTGTATAGTTGGATGACTTGTCGACGAAGTACGGGGTTGGGTGGTGGGAGTGCCATTGTTACGGTGGATGGTTCTTCGCCAGGGCTTTTCTTTGGTGGGTAATTGGGAGGATAAACTTGAAAACATAAGAAGATGGTGGATCAGTTGATGAGTTGTTTACATTGACTGGTGATGATAGTGATGAATGACCGTGGTGGTGGTTTGAAAGGGAGGTAATGGAGTCCGTGCGCATCACCATCCGAGTACCGTAGTGTGACGTAGGAGTGGAAGCTCTTATCTTATCGCGCTGACCAGTTGGGCTACGGCGTCGACCACCTTCGCGCTTTAACAACATATGAATTGGAAATGCTCTGAAATCTCATTGTGGCCAAACGAATCTGGCAATATCACAGATCAAATGTTTCGCGGAAGAGTGAGGATGATTCCAAATGTCGAGTGTGAACTGGAATACCAGTCAGTGTCATCGGCATGATCCTGAAAGCCGGGTACCCTGACCCGGGTTGGTAAAGGCAGGCGCTAACAGACTCGATAATCCTCATCGGAGACGAGCCGCCATTGCGATTTCATAACCTCTCATACTGCATTTTTTTCAGAGAGATAACAATTTTTTGATTGACGACAAATCCAGGTCTAACACTTTGAGCAAATACCTTGATCATACCGGCAGGCTGGGTGTCATCGGCCCAAGTCCCCGTCATCCCATCTGCTAGCGGAGCCCCACCCGGCTAACCCCGCTGCCGAGAATGACGGGGCTCGATCTACAGTACCGATTGACGACGACGGGCGGCCGGGCACAAGGGGGCCGAGGTCCCCGGAGTGAACGTCAAACCCCAAACTCCCTTGGCTCCGCTCACTTACAACAAACATCTTGATTAGTGATCACAGGGTGAATTAGGTGAGTTTCGCATTTTCATCCTGGAAGGAACTCTTATTCGACCGAACCACCAACATCTTTTCTCCATCTCGCAACATCCCGTCAGTCATCGCCGCTATGCCGCCCTCTCTCATCCCGCGCTGGCACCTCGCCTCGGCCTCCCGCCAACTCACCAAGTCAGCTCTTCGTCCAACCGCCACCACCACCACCACCACTCAGTCATTTTCAACCTCAATTATCCGCCCAAGCGTCCGCCACCCCTCCTCCCCAATCACGGACCTAGACAAGCAAATCCCCAAACCCCCACCCAAGAAATGGATCACCGATCTCCCCGCCCGTCTCGGGAAATGCATCATCTTCGGCTGTTCTCCGCAACAAATCCATGACGCGTCGGTGGTCTTGAAAGCGTTGGCTACCGAATGGCGGGGGTTGTTGGCTGGTAGCGAAGGGTTTCTCACGGGTGGAAGGAGGGGACTGGATGGGCGGGAGGTGGTGTGGGGGGAGATGGATAGTTTCGTAAGTCCTACGGTTTCTTTGAGTGAGTTGGGTGGAATGGGAATGGAAGGGAAGGGGAAGGGCAAAGACGGAAGGAAGAAAGGGAAAGGGGGGAGGGAGTAGGTACCTAGACTCGGAAGGAAAGGGGAAAAGAAATCTTGAATGAATGACTATGAAGGCAGGTGGGGACAAGGAACCGGAAAGAAGAAGAGGTGGAAGGGGAAGAGAATCTTAATCCGGGGCAATACCTCATGTCTATGTACCTAGCATGTATGTGTGAAATGAGAATGATGGGAGACGGGGAAAGGAGAGTGCGGATGAAATGGAGGGAAAGGGATAAGGGACGATGGTTAGGTACAGAGGGTGGACGACTGGAGGTGAAAGACACGGAGATGATAATGACCTAAGAAGGAGAAGTGGGATAGATGAGCTGGAGAGGGGAATAGAAGACGGAAGAAGAGGGAACTAACAAGAGGGCAGATGAGATGACTTGAGGAGATATGATAAGTGCTGACAAGAAGCAACCTACCTACACAGGGACATGTCAACAACGTCAACTACTACCGCTACGCCGAGTCCGCACGGGTCAACTGGATCACCAACTTCTCTGTGCACGTCGACCCGGCTCACCGGCAAGAGTGGGCGGAACTGATGCAGCCAAAGGCCATCGGTTTGATCATGAAGTCCCTGAAGTGTGACTTCAAATTCGTATGTCCCCCATCCCCTTCCCTTCCTTTCCCTCTTCCTCTCCGTTTCCCTTTCAGGGCCGCCCCTTTTCTCCTCATCAACCCTCGTACTAACCCAAATACTAGCCAATGGTCTACCCCGACCGCATCTCCGTCTACCACCGTCTTTCCACGCCTCCCCAACAGGGTGTAACCAGCTTCCACCTCGATTGCATCGTCCTCTCGCACCAGCACCGCCGCGCTGCCGCCCGGCTGGAGGAGGACGTCGTCATCTACGACTACCGCAAGGCAGGCAAGACGGCCATGCCGGAGTTCATGCTGAATCAGTTTGAGAAGACGTGGAAGTTGCAGCAGGAGGAGACGATCAGGGCGCGCAAGAGGATATGGGAGTTGATTGGCGGGGTGGAGAGGTTGGAGAGAGAGACGTGGGATCGAGAGGATGCGAAGGAGGATTTGGGGAGTGCTGTTAAGGGGTTGTCGTCTTGAGTGAGGGATGACTGGAGCGAGCGAGGACTGGGATGTCGAATGGAGAGGGGGTGATGTGGCTGGAGAGGAGTTTGGATAGCAGGTAAGTGAACGATACCCGTKGATTCCATGGCGGAAAGGATTATGCTGACAATGGACACGGAAAAGAATTGATACAGTATTTGACAGCCGAACTTTTCGTGTTAAATGGACTTGTTTGATGCCAGCAGGTGAGCTGTTAAGAAGAGAAGAGAAGGCTCGGAGTGGCAGCCGTTGTTAGGCCTCTTTCAAAATAACTTGAATCCCACTGACAGGATTAACAGATACACTATTTGCCCAACTCTCTTTACACTGGGTCCAAGATATCACGGATGGCTAATAAGATGCGCAAGGCTTTTAAACTTGGAAGTAACGCGATACCAGCCTTCCATCCTAACTTTCCGCCTCCTCTCGTCCGGACCTTTATCCTGGACCGGTGCGGCCTTGCGGGTCCAACCTTAATTTGACTACCACTCGTCAACTCTAACTCAACACCAAGACATTCAGCTTATCCACGAACATTGCCACCATCATACTCTACTCATCATTCATCTCCGGACCTTTATTAGCCATTCATGCCTGCTGCAGGTATGAACCTGCTTCTAGAGCCACGTTCTTCTTTACGAATGATTAACTCACCGCACGGCCCTCCCCACCGCCGCCGTCCCAGCCATCGTCCGCAGAACTACCCCAAACAATGACGGTCCTATGTCCGGCTACGGCATCCGAACAGAAGCGCCTCCTCGATTTCATGTTGGTCCAAGTCCGGCACATCTGCGGGGCTTGGCCATTCAAGATCAACGATTCTTGGAAAAGGCTTCATCTATGCCGGTGAAACGTTGCATAGGTAGATGCCGGTGTTGTAGAACTTCACGGAGTTTGGAAAAAAGTCACCCGCATCAAGTCCACGCACGTGGGAACCCCAGTGCCGTGGCTGCGGTTGATATGCGTGGTCCTGCATACTACCTCTATATAAGTCCCGTTTCCTCCTCCAGAACCTCTGCCAATTTCGGTCTTTTGGGTGGCGAAGATCCTCACCTGGAAGTTCCGGACTAACTAGCTCTAACACCACCGCCAACATACCTTACCTACGGGCACCAGCAACAGGTCATCCAATACACCGAAAAGGAATAACACCACCCTACCCTACGGTAATCACTAGCCAGACAGATCGAGAATAGCTCTTCGGTTGACAAGGGCTCTATTCTAGAGGTTATAATAACACGATCCAACACACCAACCACGAACGAGAAACGACGAAGCGTCGCCACAGGTTGAGGAGCGTTATTAATGCTAGGTACCTAGACAAAAGATAACGGCGAACCGCCTAGGTAGAGGTACTATTGCCGACGGGGCGGCTGATGTTCGACTTCTCATAGCTGGCTGGTATCGAGTACCTACCTGCGAACAGTCAAGGCACGGGATGCCAGTTAACTGACCGGGCGTCCGGGCCCGGGGAATCCGCGGACGGGTTAGTTGTTGTAGTAGGAAGGCTATGTGGAATTTGGTGTGGTGTAATGAATCATTATGTCTTTCTGTGTCCGTCTGGTCTCGATAATATTGGCTCTCGCTCCAATGTCACCTTCCATCCCAACCCATTCAGAAATAGGTACCTACCTTAGGAAGGGATGACAGCTGGATTAGGGGGTTTGGTTGTGATGTAGAGAGGGAGGGAGCTGTTCAACGACGTCACTAGGTAGTACCTCGGACCCCCGAAGTCAAGTGAGGTTTGATACCCTTTGGTCAAGAGTGGTGGTGGTGGTGGTGGTTGTGCTGCACTGCGCTTGATCTCGACGACTAAACAAGTCACTACAGATTTTGCTGAGCTCATCCCTCTTGTAGAGCTGAGTTGCGGGTTCAGCTACCTCTAGGCTTAGAATCGTTTTGCCAACACTTTTTTTTTTTTTTTTTTTTTTTTTTTTTTTTTTTTTTTTTTTTTTTTTTTTTTTCCCCTTTTTTTCCCCCTTTTTGTTCCAATATCAAGTCACTAACGCAACTACTAGGACGGTAACCACCAAAGACGGAGGGGGCTGTTTGCTTGTTGGCTCAAGACCATCATTTATTTGTGACGGATCACCATAAATATTTAGGCCGCGTTTCTTCTCCCACTGTTTGCAGTATAAATATTTCGCAGTATGGCCATCTACAGAGAACTCTCCAAAGCTCACAGGGTGCAGCTGGCGTCAAATGGTAGCCATACCGCAAAGACTCGGGCCGTTCGTTTCAACTTCCAGGGAAATTTGGCATAGTCTGTAAACATACCTCTACTGCAACATTCATGCCCGCCCGAAATTGTATGCAAGATGGTGATTTTTAATGTCCCTACCCTCCAGCACCCTTGAAAAGACACAGGGAAGAGACAGGGCACCAGAASAATCGAATTTACAGTGCTCCGGGGTGGCAACACRTCTCTCCCACWCTTTTTTRCGGGCATAAAATKCACATATTCGGGCATACGCATGTCTGATTATACTTTTGAAAACGAACGGCCCGAGTCTTTGCGGTACAGAGAAGTCCCCGAAGCTCACGGGGCGGAGCTGGCGTCAAATGGTGGCCATACTGCATTGACTGCACGAAAAAGCATAGATATGCCGTGTGCTGTCTTGATCACAAAAGACCGAAATTTGGTCATGCATAACGGCATATATCCTTCACCCGAACGTCTGGCAGTAAGGCTAAGCCAGGCTAAAAAAGGAGTTAGAAAAATCATACTGAAGGAGATGCAGATGCAAGCGCTGTATGGACCCCGAATAATGCAGACAGTGAGAGAACAAACATGACCTTGCAGGTTTCGGGAAATATAAGGTATGCAATGAACACACGCAGAAGGACTACGGAAATCCGTTGAATTTATTTCTCACAGACATATCCTGCCTTCGTGGTTTTTTCCCCAATGGTCCTTTTGCTAGTATAAACCCTTCTCCTCTACTGTCATCTTTTGCCAGTTATTTTCTTTCACCACCACCACCACTATCACAATCTCCAGACCTCCCGCCTTTACTTCCATTCTCACCACAAAAGAACCCCAATAAGAACCTGGAAAACTTCTTGCCGTTTCCTCTTGCCATCTACTTCACCAGTATTTGGCCCACCAACGCGATAGTCCAATTTGAAGCTGGAACTCAGTCATCATGCGTCTCTCCAACATCATCTTCGGAGCCGTTCTAGCCATGCAGCAGGTAGGATATCGAGAGTCACACTCTTTGGCGCGAATCATCTTGTTGCTCATATTATTCGTTCTGCACGCGAAACCAAACACGCACTAATACATATTTTTTTACAGATCCATGCTGCCGGCGCGCTTCCAACATTTGCAGGGAGAAATGCTCCGTCGTCCAAAATGCCACTCGAGCGTCGGAGTCTCCTTGTCGATGTTGACTCGGTGGATTGCACGCCCGAGTGGTTCGATTTCCACAGGCGTGGTCAAGGGATGGCCTACAATTCATGGATTCAAGAGGGCATTGATTACCTCCGAAAGATCCCAACTGGCAAACCAGCTCTCGGTCCTGGTCCAGGAAATTGCGAGCGGGTCAGCTGCGAATGGGAGTCAGCCATTTACTGGTGCAACGAGGTATGTCATTGATATCTATGCCTAGTAGTTATCATACCACTCCCTACCTAGATGAAAATGATTGAACAGTGAATATGTGGATTCCAAACTGACATCTCTATGTGGTTACAGGGTTCTGAGACAAAGGAGATCGATAGCTATGGCACCATTGCCGATGCCGCTGAGATCATCCAGCACACGAAGGCGTGCCAGCATGACGATGGGTACTTTATTCTGGGCCAGGTCTTTATGAAGGACCAGTGGAGTGTCAAGATTCAGCCAGATAATTGCTGAGACTGGAGCTGCGCCTACACTCTATACCATGATGACATGAGGAGCATCAACACCAGCTGCCGGAGTGGGCGTCAGTTGTGATTACGGGCACATGTATTGTTAGACACAGATTTGATTTGCCAGGACAGAATGGAGCAAGATATATGTTAGGGGCACTGGGCTCCTTCAAGGCCAACGACGCAAGTCGGAAGCCAACCGGAGAAGCCGAGGTGAGAATACACTAGTAGTAGGTAGAAGGTACTTGAAGCACACAAAGTGGTTTTTTTTCTGTCACTTCCCGTATTTTCGGGTCTACATGTAACAGACCTCACGGAACAACAACAAGCTGAGGTGGAAATTGGATACTGGAGAATACCTATGTTCCACTTGCCATATCAATCTCAAGATACGTCGAGGTATAAATAAACGAGTGTTCAACGTCTATACGTTTTCTATCCCTACAATCCACTTCTTCTTCTTCTTCTTCACCACACAGGCCATCAGCAGAAGACTGCCGTGACCACCTCAGCGACTCAACCTCAGACTCAGAGCTTTGCCCCTTTCCACCCACTTCTCAACACCAACGTTTAAACGGTGAAACCGCCACGATGTTCAACTTACCTACCTACTAGTCATCATCTCCGTACAGGTAGCCATCCTGGCCACGACAAATGCTTTAAGCCCTCCCTCCCGGTTGTCGCCGTCCCAACCTCTCCGTTTGCCAACAGCCCTACCCCAGGATACGGTACATCGAAGACATCACCTGGGAGATCTAGACCACTCCTGGAGGTCCTACCGTAAACGCCACGGGCACCATCCAACAGACCATTCACATAGTTGGCACAGCAGAACAACCCACGGTTTCGCTCCGATTTTGCCATGGACCTTAAGCCCAGAGGTATCAAAAGGGCTGACGGCGATCTCATGGAGTACGAGTCACTTCGCTGCGAGGAATGGGAAAACGCCGACGCAAGTTGGACATGGTTGCGGAAGATACCTATCTTCGACCTCGGGCATATTTCCGAAAAGCCGGCTAACGGTCCTGGTCCGGGCAACTGTGGCCGGGTCGGCTGTAGAGTAGAGGTAGGGACGGCGATTTGGTGATGTAACTGAATGATGTACGTGAACAGCCTACCTACCTCCCTCTCTATTAAGGTATGCAACTGACTCGTCGCACTTCCACAACGTACGGTACCTATTACCAAGTTGTACCTGAAGCTCACTTTCCCCGTCTTTTGAGAATCCCAAGAGGAAGGAACTCGACAGTTACAATACAGGACCATTGCCGATGCCGGCTACTTCATTTACCGCAAATGACTTCGACTTGACGCTAGGCTCGAGTTCGTGGTCCACGGCCAGGTGTACCACAAGGATAATTGGAATGTCATTGTTCGAGGGGATGATTGTTGAGAGTAGGTATCTAATTTCGCCCGTGAACAATCAAGATCCGGGTTCCAATGTAGTGCGTCAACCTTTGTCTAATAATATACAGCGCAGAAACTGCAAGAATCAAGGACAAACTGCACCGTTGGTGGGAGGCAGTTTGCTCGCGGCTCGTTGACGTCCCGTCCCGTCTTTCTGACCTCATCGGCATGCCTTCACTTCCCTTGTCAAACAGCCCATAAATGAACGAATGACGACCACATCCTAGACCATCCTTTTCTGCCCAATCTACTTCCAACCTCACGACACAATCCTCCAACTGAGGCCCTGGGACCGAAGAGGTTGATTCATGGACAGGTATATGTGGTGGGGGAGTGGCATGTTGTTATTGGGGGTGATGAGTGTTAGGAAGGGGAGTGGGTGGTTTATATGGCAGATAGAGGTCGGGCAACTGTCCGCTGGGGATCTACAGACTGGACAGGAAAGAAGGCTTGACGGGGGAGAATTGTACCTGGTGGCCCCCGAGGCTAGAGGTAGTGGTAGTTGTTGCCCAAGGGGGGTTTTGGCGACGTGTGTGGTAGTCCCGGTGTCCGTGATGGCGATCAAACTGTTATCTGGACATTCCGAACTTGCCAGCTYGATGRACGAGTCCGTACCGAACKTRCAGGARGCATCGTTCCTTCTACCCAGGCCAGTGTTCCGATGCTACCGAACTTACTAGAAGTGAACGTCGTAGCATGCTTGTCGCTGGGCTACCACTACCACTTCAGAGCCGACGGGACCTTTTACTTCTAGAAAGAAGTCGGGTGTATAGGAACGCGGGCCTGGGTAGAAGGAACGATGCYTCCTGYAMGTTCGGTACGGACTCGTYCATCGAGCTGCTCCAGGCGGGCTCCGTAGTAATAATCAGGTTTGCCATTGACGAGAGAGCCGTCGGTTAGAGTCGACTATGTGGAAGAAGAAGAGGGAGCCTGGAAGAAGAGATGTGCCAGATCCCCCGCTAAATACCCAAATCTCGAAAAGGATGGTGGGGGACGATTAGAGTGGATACACTATGCCAGCACACAGTATTGAAAAGTGGCCCGTGCCAGGTGGCAGCTGCTTCCAGCAAAGAAGTCCGAGCGTTCACGTGATGCAGCCAGCGGTCATTAGGTAAGCAGGGCCAAGGTGGAGGCTGCTATCTCTGCACAGTCCGCCCAATGGCGGGTCCGGGCCTTTCACCAAGGAAGACGGGCGGATCCAACCACAGGAGACCACAGCCAGTCTAGTAATGACATGACAGCGACCGCCGCCGCCGCCGTCCCCAACCCACCAGCCAACCCGTACATAACAACAGCATCTTCACCCGAGTATCCATTGACGGGCGCGACACCCAGCAAACACGGTTTATCGGCCGAGTATCGAGTATCGACAGTACGTTCTGCATTCCACAGTCCCGCGCCCCTTGCCTCCAGCCTCCAGCCTTGTGGCCAAGATAGCCTCGAGCGAGTGGGAGACTTGGTTGTTGTGAGAGTGGAGGACACACAGCCGGGTGCCACCCAGCCCGGCCACGGCACTGCTCCTATTCCACACCACCCCGCTATACACCACCACCACCATCGAGTCTATCTCCAGTCTCTCTCTCTCTCTGGGTCAGCTGCCAGTGCGGCGCATTGCATCTTATCTGATCGTGTTCTCTTTCTTGTCCCTCCCTGCCTGTTCTTACCAAAGACCAAGCTCCTCTTCCAGCCAAGGTGGTGATGTTCCTCCTCCCACCTCGTCGCGCGTGACACCCCCTTTGCTCACCATCAGTTTGTTCCATGACTAACTTTTGTCTCGTCCATTGCTCTCGTGTTTAGGCTTGTACATTCGAATCACTACATACGATAGAAAACCGTTAACTTGCGTCCATCGTCGAGCTTGCCTCTTCCCCCCCCTTCTCAACCCCCTCTTCGGGAAGAACTGAACGGCACCCAACCGAACGGATACGCAAAAACCGACGACGTCACCTTTCTCTCCCCGAGACGATCGACGGTTCAGCGAATACTCACCGCGCTCGGCAAGATATCCTCGCGGCACTCCACGTGCGGTCCCTCCTTCTTGCGCCGCTACCACCACACTAAGGTAGCTCTTGCTCCCCGCTGCCTGCTGTGCTGTTGCGCTGCTGTCGTTGCTGGATGGCCGTCTGAATCATCTGACACCATCCCCCATCACGGCAGACGCTTAGGACACTGCATCCATGCCCGAAGAAGAGACTGCTGTGCTCCATGCCAACTTTGCTTTTCCGCTTCCCGACAACATCGACTCCACGAACCTGGTCGACCCCGATAGCTGTTTCACGCGCGACCCTCGCGCCCGACCCCACAACCTTCACAGGCCTGCTCGCCATTCGTCGTCGCTAGATGGCAGATGGTCACCGCTATATGCAGCAGTCCTTCTCGACCCCTCTGCCCGCCCAGTTCGCTAACAACACCAACGTCGCGACGGGACTCCTGAATTCCCTGCTCAACCACTTTATCGCCGACCCCTCCGCCGCCCAGCAAGCCGCCGCCCAAGCCAACCCCGACCACGCGAACCAAAATAACCGAGGCATGTACGGCCAGAATCACCCGCAGGGGCACAACCCCCGACTCAATGGCGCCGCGCCAGGCCGACAACCCAACATGCCCATGTTCTACAACCATGTACCACAGCAAGGTCATCCACACCAGGGGCACAATGCGCACCACCAGGTCCTCCAGGCCGGCCACTCCGGGCATGGCGCGAGGAACGATCTGATGAGCCATTCTACCTACTCGAGCGGCATAATGGCCAACGCCAGTCCTTATACTACCAACAACCTCCAGAACGGCCACTCGGTCGCCGCTAGGGGCGGTCCGGCTGAGCAGCCCGCCAACGAGCATTGGCAAAAGCAAATGCGCCTAAAGGAAGAGTCGGATCGTGCACATTCTGCAATGACGGAGCAGCACCAACCTCACTACTACGCGCGGCTTAAGGCGCCCGAAAACAAGGGGATAGGAGGCGCCCTGACCGCGGGTGGCACAAACGCCTCTGGTGATACCGAAGAGGAAGTTAGGAGAAGACCCTACCAAGTGGAAAAGAGGAATAGAAGACAAGACTGGCACAACCTGGACATGAGTGGCCAGGGACTGCGCGCTCTTTCCTCGGCGCTGTTCAGCTATGACTTCTTGGTAGAGCTCTATATTGCCTCCAATCGATTAACGTTCTTGCCCGCCGAGATCGGCAAACTGCGTCACCTCAAGATCTTAGAAGCGTCCAACAACCTTCTTTCCGAGCTTCCTCCGGAGATTGGCATGTGCACCAGCCTCGAAAAACTGCTCTTGTTCGACAATCAGATTAGAGATCTGCCGTACGAATTGGGCTCCCTTTACAAGCTGGATATTCTCGGTATCGAAGGAAACCCAATTAACCCGGGTCTGAGGGAAGAGATTGTGGAACGTGGAACAAAGAGCTTGATCAATACCCTACTTGAGCAAGCACCAGGTGAGTACCACATTTGTAGCCCGTGACCGATGTCATGCTAACGCGCTCATTGCAGTTCCTCTCCCCCCCAGTCCTCGGAAACCCATTGTCGTACAAGAAGACGTATCATCCAGCCTCGAGCGGATCAAGGTGATGACCTGGAATATCCTATGCGACAAGTTTGCGACAACCAATATGTACGGTTATACGCCTACCGGAGCGCTCTCGTGGGAGTACCGAAAGGAGCGGATTCTCCAGGAAATACGGGACAGGGACGTGGACATGCTGTGTCTGCAGGAGATCGCTACGGACGTCTTTAGGGATTTCTTCAGTCCGGAGCTCGCCCAGAATGACTACAAGGGTGTCCACTGGCCACGGCCCAAGGCCAAGACAATGAACGAGAAGGATGCGGCAGCAGTAGATGGATGCGCCATCTTCTACAAGGGAAGCAAGTGGATCCTGCTCGATAAGCAGCTGATCGACTACGCCAACATTGCCATCAACCGTCCCGACATGAAGAACCAGCATGATATTTTCAACCGGGTCATGCCCAAGGACAACATTGGCATCATCTGCTTCTTCGAGAGCAGGCGCACGGGCGCGCGCGTCATCGTCGCCAACACGCATCTGGCATGGGAGCCAACACTAGCCGACGTCAAGCTTGTCCAGACGGCCATTCTCATGGAGAACATCACCAAGTATGCCGAGAAGTATGTCCGCTGGCAACCCCTGAAGGACAAGCGAGGCATCCAGATCCCGCAATCCGTCTCCGTCGAGAGCGACATTCCGAAACCCGAAATGCCCGAGCCGGGCCCCTCGCAGGAATACCGCTCCAACACGGATATCCCCCTCATCGTCTGCGGCGATTACAATTCTACGCAGGAATCCTCCGTCTACGAGCTTCTGTCCATGGGCCGCGTCACGCCCGAGCAGTCCGATTTCGGCCCCCACCAGTACGGCAACTTCACGCGCGACGGCGTCGCCCATCCGTTTAGCATGCGGTCCGCGTATGTCCATCTCAACGGCACGCCCGACGAGCTCTCCTTCACCAACTATGTGCCCGGATTCCAGGAGGTCATTGATTATATCTGGTACTCGACCAACACGCTCGAAGTGGTGGAGCTGCTTGGCCCTCCCGACCAGAACCATCTGAAACGGGTGCCTGGTTTCCCCAACTACCATTTCCCTGCGGATCATATCCAGATTATGGCTGAGTTTGTGATTAAGCAAAGGAAGGGAGAGAAGGTTAAGGGGGTTATTCATGGTGGCGGGTCTGGTCAGCAGGATGGTGGACAGGATTTTGGATCTGGTTCCAAGTAGTAGGATGATGGGTGAAGTGGAAAGGAATGGACGGACAGGTTTATTTGCTTGGAAGTGTAAATGTGATGTGGGTGATACGTACGATAGAGGAAGAGATGGATTGATGGAGGAATGGAATTGGGAAGAACTTGGGTTTGGTTTTTCAAGTGGACTTACTTCGGAGCAATGCATGAACTTTCTTGTGATGTTTGTTCCAGTTTTCAGTTCATACAGACGAACGAAACGGAAACGGAAACGGAAACAAAAATGTTCCAAGCTTATCCTATAGTTGAAGCGATAGTTTGGCAGCGGTTTTTTTCATTCTCTTACTCTTTCATACTGCTTCCTTTTCTCTCTCTGTCCTCTTGTCTCTGTATGTGGTGTGGGTTTGTAACATTTATGTTTGGTGTTGAGGTCGAATTTTTGGATCCTTTTCTTGTGTTGCCTTTGTACGTTTTGGCTTAGACGAGGCTTAGGTTTACTAAGGTAGGTTAGTAGACACTGGTCCGTAAGGGGGTTCGCGTGGCGCGTGATACACTTCTCGGTGTTCTGGTTTGCTGCTGCTGTTGCTTTAGGTACTGAAGAACATGAAGAAACGAAGAAATGATTCCTTCAGATTACATACATACATGCATGCCTTGTTCTACTACCTTACTGACTTGCGTTATTGCTACTCGCTTTTGATTTGACACAACTGTCCTGACCAAATATTCCTTTTGCACATCCTCCTCCTCAACTCACCGAAGATTCTTAACTTTCAACATGTGGGAGTACCTACCACTAGAGATATGAAATATGAAATACCGTTAACGATAAAGGTAAAAAAAAACCAACGAAAACCAAGAACGTCTGTCTGTCTATTCGTTCCGAAACCAAGTACTTTGTATGCCGGGTGTTGAGACGAGCGTTTGTTTCAACTTGACTCGTCGCATTTCGCCATTGCACAATAATGCACCTGTTGACATAAGATCGGACGGAGACTGCCTAGGTAGAGGTATCCAGGCAGGCAAGATTACATCTAGTTCTAAGTGTCGATGTAATCACAAACTGACTCACCTGACTGTTTCCCACTCTCTTTTTTTGGTGAAACGTCAACCTGCTTGCTACCTATCGCTCTATCTATCCGATCCGGGACCGGTACCCTGCTGCTGGGCTAGGTGACATGAAGTAGGTACCTATGTTGGTGAAAACGAAGTGCGTAGTGCAGACTATGTCTAGGGTACAAACTACCTTACCTACCTTACAATGCCACTTGTCACTGATGCCTAGGTACCTTGGTTTTCTTCAAGGCGTCAGTCATGATTACTCCTAAGGAGACTGACTCCGTTCACCAGTTATTATACTATACTTTTGCATGTCATGTCTTGTTTTTGCTTCAGTTAGCAGCCTCTTGTGGTTATCCATCCATCCGATATCCATCCGCCCGGTTTCATCTAAAATCTCACCTCACGAAGTCAACATTCTATGAGAGGCCTCGTCGGTCGGGAGCAGGAGCGAAGCAACTACTGTAGAACTATTTGTCGGCCGGCTGACCCCTCACCAGTCACCAGGCTGCTACTACCCGACTACATTCTCTCACTGGGTGCATAGCAAGCAAGCAAGTCGGCAGAGAAGGAAGGTGCAATAGGTAAGGTAGAGAGAGGTACATATACGTAGGTAATCGGGGTGATGAAGGTCGTGTGCCAAGTGAAGGCAGCCGCATAACAGTCACCCCCGCCCCCGCCCTCTTTCGTACCTTCCCTCCCTTCCCTACAAAAGAATCGCGGGGTAAGTAAAGTAGCTTTTACTCGCGGTTGGTCATGTGAGACCGCAGACGAAGTAAAGCGTCGGTGTAATATACCTTCTACTCTAGCTATGGCGTATGAGCGGTACGGTAAGGTATTATCATCAACTAAGTCAAAGCTGTGGGACATGCCCGATTGGTGCGGATCGGGCTGGGCTCGGCTCATTCATGAMCGGGCTTGCCCGKTCATGCCCACTGGCCGTTAGAGACACCAGAGGCGCCGCCATCGTCTTGGTTTTGGTTTTGGTCTTTGGTCGGCATCGAGCCGTTGAGCAACGGGCAGAGCCTGGAAGGTCGCCGCCGCGTGGTTAGAGGACTAAAAAAAAAGAGGGTGCGGATATAACTTACTTCTTGTTCGTCTTGATGTGGCCCTCAGCCCCACAATTTGCGCATTTGCGTGTTGTAGTTCCTCCGGTGGCCTTCTCGATCGAGGGCTCTACTAACGACCCGTCGTCGTTATCGAGGGGTAGAGTTCCTCCGCTCTCGAGCCGCTGTTGCAGTTGTTTCTGCCTCTCGCGCTCCATGTTGGTACGCTGGTACGTTTGAATGGTGGGTGGGATTGGGGGGAGGGAGTGAGTGTGTCGTGATGTGAAAGATGGACTGTAGTGGGATGACGGGGAGGAAGAGAGAGAGAGAGGGGTGTCGTTCGGATGACTATCCGAAGTGATCGCTTTATGCTGTAATCTATCTCGAGATATTCTTTCATGGACCTTGTCCGATGTGTTTTGTAGCCAGCCTCCTTTGGAGTTTGTGCGAAGGCTACAGGTACATATATACATACACGACCCAACATTAAAGAATCAAGAGGTTTGTTCGGCTACCGGCACACAAGTACATCATCGGGGCCGTCCGTCGCGTGTTATTGCAAACCCCACACCCCATCCAGGCAGGGTTGATGCCGGCAGTCGTGGTAATTTCCTAAACCATGAAAGAGCATATCCGAATCTTGATGAAGCGCCGGCCGGACAAAGGCTAGAGGTACCTTATGGTGCCTGAGGATATCACACTACTGATGGTGGAAGTGCGGACGGGTTTCCGAAAGGTAGTGTAGAGGATACTGTCATGACATTGAACCTCAGTCAATCAGATCGAGATCCGTCTTGCTCGGTAAAAGCTCTTTTCAACCATGTGCTGACCAATCGAAAGGCCTTGTTGCGGGAGCAAATGCCGACAGCAAGATCTTCTGTGGTGGTCTTTGCTTTACCGCTAGACAATAGTTCAATGCTATAGGCTCACTGGGTGGTATCGATGGTCAGTTTTGGGGAGTTGGAGAATTGGGAGGTGGTGTCAGTGGTAGAGAGTGATATAAAGCCCTTGTCTTTGTGTGTGATCAAGATGGCAGGATGTTGTGTCTCTTTGCCATCTGAGGTCGGGTGCTGGGGGGGAAGATGGTGAAGATTATGGAGTTGATGAGTCTGGCGATATCGGAATCTTTGAGCAAACCGCAAAATCACTTGGAAACAGAACAGCGAAACGAAAACCGAACTATGGAAGCAAAAGTGCAAATGATCGACGGCGTGTAGTTGCAGCGCTAAGCCGTAAAAAGGGACCGTCTGAAACCTGCACACTGTGCCGCAGCCGCTTTTTTTGTAGGAGAACGTTGCCAAGGAAGGCAGCATCGTCAGGAGTGAGATCGGGAGGGAGATCGGGGGAAGGAGGGATGCGGCGGCGGGTGCGGCGGGTTTGTTCAATCCCCATCCGTTGGTTGTCAAGCTCTGAGAGTTCCGTCGCTTGTGGTTGGGCAAGCTTGCTGATGCTTCCTTCCCCGCCATCTTTTTGCTGATGTTGCTAATGTCTGATRGGATCGGAGACGGGATTGGCAATCACGATTGCAGTCATGTCCACTGTCCGCGGAAGTCGTCTTGCAGTTGACCACAGCCGTCGGCAGAAAGATGGGTTGCATGTGAAGATCGGTGCAAGGCAAGTGTCGTCTGGTCTCTCTTGCAACCAATATCAACAACGTCAAAGATCAACAAAGAGACCGTTGGGATTTCAGATGGAAGGGTTCAGACTTCAGACTTGTAGTGGCGGCTGACGAACATCATCTGCAACTGACATGCTGCGCCTGTTTCATGTTGAATGGAAAAAGTGAGACGGGCTGAGGAGTCCGCGATATCCGTTGCAGATTGTATTCAATTCTTCAACTCTATACACATTGTAGAAACTTTGACATGTTGGTCTGCCGGCTCTTCAGCGACAACCAACTCCGCTCACAGTGTCAGATTGGCGGGGCTTCAGCTGAGGTTGGAGATTGCGGCAGTGTGTTTAGCCCACTCAAGTACTGCCGCGTACCTTGCATCGCAAAACGTGTCCAATTGCGAGAGACAAAGACTCAAGTATACCTTCCCCAGCAAAGGACATGGTTCCCCGTGGCTTCTTGGGGCACAAGACTTCTCCACCGCCGACATCCACGGTTCCACCAGGCCGAAAGAGCGTTGTGTTGTGAGCCAAACACGGCWGCCGTGTAGTGTAGCACTGTCCCACACTGTCCTCGGTGGGTGTGGACTTCCCTCTGTGGACTGTGGTCTGCCCCGGGTCTGCACTCCATTCTTGACAGTTCCTTCGCCTTTGAGGTGGTCTGTTGAAAACCTCTGTTCTCCAGATCCAAAAATCCGCCTTTCTCCTTTAATCCCACCTTGGCCGGCGCCAGCTTGCTAAGAACATCAACATTAAAGACTTCATATCCGATAGACTTTGTGCTCGCCGTCGACCCGCCACCCGGCTAGCTCCGCCCACGCTCGTCGAAAATTCAAAAAGAGCCAGCCGACAACTTCAAAGACCCGTCTTCCCGATGCGCAAATCAGACCAAAGCATATAGCGATTCCGCCCATCACAGACTGCGGTCCACCTTTATGCCCTTCCCACCCGGTCTCGAGTTCCATCTGTCTTCCTGGCCTTGGCGACCGCTCCCCCACAGCAGGCCACGCCAGTCCGCCGAGGGAGGCTCAGGCACGAGCACGAGGTAGTCGTCCGGCGAGAGAGAACCCCTTCGGTGCCCCCGACCTTGACCACGACCACGTCGACATTTCCAGTCCCCGACCGGTATCCCGGCTGRCTCAGAACACGCTTCTGAGTCGGCATAGGCGTATGCCTCGCGCGTCAAATTCAGCAAAGCGACAGCAGGGTGCCAACAACCAGCGCGACACGAGACATGAAGGTGGCCTTGTAGGCCCGGGCAAGCGCATTCCCAAGCAGCAAAAGAGTCACCAGCAGCTCGCCGCCCTCGATCAACGTCCTACTGCTGCTGTCGTCGATAATGCTGCCCCCGCAGCCGTCACCCAAGCCAACAACAACAACAACAACAACAATAATAACACGACAGCTGCCAATGCTTTCCCCGCCCTGCCCGACGACAACAACACCATGGCCGCCGAGTCTCTGCGCCGCGGCTCCCTGGGCGGCGCCTACTCCGAGTCAGAGTCTGCCGAGTCGCTCGCCTTCCCGCCCCTGCAGTCCTCCCACGAGGAGAACCACCGTCAGATCAACGTGAACGATGCCAAGAACACAAACGTTCACCGTGACCCGGGCCCCGTCGAATATGCCCTGACCGTGCTCAAGTCCTGCCCGATTTACGATACCATCGCCATCCTCATCATCCTGATGCAGTTGTCTCCGGCTTTCCTCGCCATTGTTTACATGCTCTTCACCCTCTTAACCTTTGTCCCTCCCGTTACTACTAGTTCCGGCTTGACCATTGCCGATATCTTCGATGGGAACCAGGGCACACCCTCGCTCACCACGCTGGTCTGTATGGACGTGGCTGTGTTGGGTATATGGCTGTTCCTATGGGCTCCCATGCAGCAGTTCATATTGGATTTAGCCCAGGTTGTCATATCCCTTACCCTCGGAGGAGGCGGAAGCTCACGGACTAGCACGTCAAACAGCATCTTCCTCTGCGTCGCCATCATTGGGGCTTCCCAATGGACGAGACAGGCTAGGTGGAATGGTCTCTCCCATTTGAGTACCCTCTTTGGCACGAATCGCTTCTTTCCGACCAGTCATGGTGGTCCTATCGAACATACCGTACGAGCTTTCGAGAAAAAGGGTCCGTATGGCTGGGTTAGAAGCGTTTTGGCTATACATATTCTCACACAAGGACTGGTACGGTACATTCGGGAGTGGTATCTACGCAGGGAGAGACGAGATTTGCAGTCACAAAGTCAACTGGATCCGGAGGCCGGCAAGACGGTTTCGTTCTCGGACAGCTGCTCCGATGCGGCACTGATGGCAGCCGATAGCGACGCCCATCTGCAAACAAGTGCGGGTACTGTTTCGAACAAGAAAAGACGAAAGCAGAGCGCTCAAGTTAGGATACGACAGCCTCTGTGGGCGGCCCTGGCTAGTACAAAAATTGTTATGGTGAAGGAGTACGAGCTTTCCCATGCGGCTTCCGAATCAGCTGGTAGCAACGCTACGGATATCCACAACTTGGGGAACGCGCCGTTTAATACACAGCCGGAACAGATTTGGATTTGTTACATTGGCAGCGACGAAGTCTGCTTCAACACGAGTTATTTTCCAGACTTTCCTGACGACGAAACCGTTGACGAGGCTGGAACCCCTGGCGTCAGCATCGCCAAGCCCTTTTACGTCAGAGTTAACAATGCGAAATGGCAACCGACACGCATCATTCCTATCGAAGGCACCGAAGAAGACAAGCACCAAGGCACCCGTTGGACAGGCGACATCTATGGACTTACCCCCTTATCCAACTATGCATGCGAATTTGTCAGCACTCGAACCGACCAGGTTATTTACAAGGCCAATGTCAGGACCGTCCAGGCTAAGAGTAGGGATCCCGAGGCACCCGCAAAGGCAGCACCTAATAACCAGCACGTTAATAACGTTCGCCACGACTCTCCGGTTACTACCCTGAGGGCTTCGATTGCGGCTGCGGAGATCAAGCTGGCTGACGAGAAGGCCCGACTCAAGGCAGCGCGCAAGGAAAACAACCGTAGAGTGAACGCTGCTAAAAAGGAGATCGAGAAACTCACGGCAGCTGTCCAGTCAGCGGGAGGTGATGACGACAAGCTCAAGCAGAAGGTGGCCCAGAACAAGATCCAGGAGAAGCGAGCCGAGGAGTCCATCGCGCAGCTGGAAGCCGAACTAAAGGAACTCGAAGCCATTCCCGAGGAGCTCCTTGCAGAATACCGTTCCAAACAGAGCACTTGGAAGTGCGAGAAGGCTCGCTACGAGGAAGCCCGCTCCGCATTCAAGAGCTTCAACGCCGCGCTCGAGTCCGAACTCAAAGTCCTCAAAGACGAGCAAACCAGCCTGCAAGCCAAGCAAAAGAAGATCGAATCCCGCATCAACAAGGTCAAGGAAGAGCACAAGCGCATTACGGATGCCAATGCTCAGGGCCTTGGTGAAGCTGAACGCCGGCGCCAGAACCGCGCCACGCTTGAAGCGGACATTGCCACGGCCGAGAGGCATCTCACTGATCGCATCAATTCTGTCAGAAGCATGAACATTGCAAAGCAGGCACAGATCAGCGACATGAGCAGCCAGATTCACGCGTATCTGTCGAGTGTGCAGGAGGATATGGCGTACGGCCATGCGGCGGCAGTTGCTGGCGGTCAGTACCCGCAAGCAAGTAATGCTAGCACTGGCTGGGGAATGCCTCCCGTTGGTGCTACCGCCGCTGCAGCAGCTGTCAATAGCACTTTTGCCAACGCACCGGCTCAGACCCTCTGGCCGGCAGCCACCGCAGCAGCTTCTGGTTCCTCTTCGCTTGGCCCTCAGCCTGGTTCAGCAGCTCTTCTTCCCCCGCCACCGATCGGAGGACCGTTCAGCAACCCCCTCCAGCAGCAACAGCAATCTCAGCAAGCAGCTATTGGCACCCCTGCCCAGCAGCGCAAGGCAAGAGGCAGATCCTCGTCGATGCTTAGTGACATCTCAGGATTCACCGAGTCAACAGATGAAGATGAGCGCGAGAGACTCGAACGCGAAAGACTTGCACTAAGCTACGGTCAGAATCACCAACATCAGCACAGCAACGCGAACACCATCTTCGGCACCCCGGGTTCGATGCGCGGAGCACCGCCCGGTTTCGGCTTCCCGACCAGACAGCAGCGACTCGCCGGCAACAACGGAACCTTTGGTCCCATCGGCCGTGGTTTGAGCTCAGGCTCTAACGGATTTACCAGTGGTATTGCCCTGGGATCTGGCTCCGGCTCCGGCTCGGGTACCGGGTCTGCCGTTGTCTCTGTCGGCTCTGTCGGCTCGGGATTTGCTTCAGGAGGTTCAGCGTCGGGTTCCGGTGTTGACTCGGGTCGTAGCAGCGTGAGGTCCGCTGGAGACAGTGCTGGTAGTGGTAGTGCTGAGGGAAGCTCGAAAGATCCTGGTAGCCCTAGCGATCGTTGAGCTATCCTCTGCCCCGCTTAGCCTGTGTCTACTCTAGACTCTGACGTCTTGTTTCGCCTGCCTGTTTGTTTGTTCTGCTTGTGCTTGTTTGAGAGTTGTCTGCTGGTCTGTTTGGGCCAGCGCTTCGTTCCGTCGGTTTGTGTGTCCTTGGTGGATGTTGGCTGCCGGGATGGTTGCTAAGCTAGTGCGCTTGACCACTTGAGTGTTCGTGTCTGAGCTCATATCGGCAATGCGGTGTCAATGGATGGATGTCTATGGATGTACCTAAAGGGGTGCCGCTTGTTGGTCGTGGAAGCTTGATGTGGCTTGTCATGGATGCTCGTCGTGGATGTGTGGGCGTGCTTGTCTCGCTGGCCAGATGTGTTGACGGTAGTCGAGTTGGGAAAAGGTGTACCTAGCGTAGTATGATAATCCGAGCGGACCAGTCCTTGTTTCTTTTTCTCTTCATCTTTCTCATCACTTGATCAACGCTGCATGTGTGATTGTGAATGTTTTCCGCCTTTGTTGTCTGCCCTGTGTCAAACTCTTCACCTCTATCGCTGTTGATCGGAATGACCAAACATTGTCTGGTTATGCTGATCCGTGGTTGAACTGTTAAACCCGAGCGAGAGTTGTGGAAACACTATGTGAAGTAACGAAAGGGGGAGCGGCCCTTTTATACACTCCAATATTTGATTATCGATCAGTCTTTGTTTCTCGCCTCAAAGTTCAAACACTGCAGTTTTTCCACTTCCTAAATGCAGCTCCGATCATCTCTGGGCTCGGTCAGCTCAGTGCCAACGTGCCTCGACTCGGCTCAGCTGGTTCAGCTTGGTCCGGCAAGCCACCGCTGTGGTACGGGTACCGATAACCGAAGAGGCTTACTTCTGTCGAAGTTCAAATTCCGTCCGGTCCAGTCACTGAGCAGCCGTGAAATATCCAACTTGGAAGTAATTCTGATACTTGACTGCGCTATACCTGCAGTGAAGTTTTGGTATCTGCGCACATCTAGTGGTGATGCTATGGTCGAGTGTCTGACTGACCACCGCACATGCTACACCCACGGCACTCATACTAAATGCCCGAAGTGATACTTTCATAGGTAATCATTCAAGCAGTTTTCGGAACGTACCTGGTTTCGGCCATAGCCACTATTCTAGACAGAAACAGCCAACCCAGAAAAACTAAGGTACTATCATCTGACACGAAAGTCCGACAGCTTGCTAGAATAAGGCAAGGTAAGGTATCTTCCAGACACACAACAAGAGAGGTGGTGGCCTTGTTGCCATCTATCTCATTGATGAAAACGAACTGAATAATGGTGAGAGAGAAAGTCAACACATTTCTTATCTTTCACCTTCTTCTCTGTGGAGGTATGTGTGGACTGCACATTCATTCAATGAGCACAACCTTTCTCCCTTTCCAAGCCGGTTGGTTGTTTGTCCCTCTTACCTAGATACTTCGCTTTGCCAGCTCCAGCTCCCTTCCTTCTTGGTCTTTCTTCCCCATGTGCAGTCAAGTCCATGGAGGAATCCCCACCCAGTCTTTGTGTCCTCTCGCGTACTGTACGTAAACGAAGTACGTAAAGCGTCAAAATCCGGAATACTTCCTTGTTAGTCTGCGATGTTCACGTGCGTCAGTCAGTTAGGTTAGCGAGCCTACGGTACCTAGCTGTAAATATAGTACCTAGTACTTTCTACGGGATGATCCTCAGGCTGTGCTGCTCTCAGATCCAGGTCAGGTCAGACAGCCTTGGACAACGAACGACCTGAAGCTGGGTCGCGAGCATCCTTCCTTTCCCTTACTGCTTTTCCTCCCCCAAGCTACCTAGGAAACCAACCAAAACTCGCTTAGATAGTACGGACCATTAATGAGTGTCAAAAGCTCCGTCGCAAGAATAATAGCGGACGGAGTTTTCCGTGATTTATGTCTGCCAACCTACCAACCGCTTGCAATCATGGCTTCCAATACCTGACGGAATCTCCCCGTCAGTCAGTTGTTCCTTCCTTCCCCAAGTGTCGACGTCCTCATGCATAAGGTATCGCCGCATTAAACCCGGCCCGGCCGGCCGGTTGGTCACTCTTGCCTGCCCTGCCGCTACTTTCCGTTACGTCTCTTTGCATTTTCCAGCAATGCTCCTTCTCCCATCCCATCCGCATCCTGACGCAAATGGGTAATTTTCTGCGTGGCATTTGTGTCCCGTCCCGCAAACCATCTCGACGGGATGGCCTGAACACTTCCCTCGCCGCCTTTAGTGGACCCCTATGGAAAATTGGCGCTATATCCCCCCCATTTCTTATACATACTTCCATTCCCGTCCGGCGCTTGTGATGCATCGAATCGAAGCCGTTCACACCCGGGCCGGGATGTTCGATGTGACATCACCTTCCGCAACTGGAAATTACTGCGTAGCAGACGGATGGTAGGAGAGGATGGTACATAATAGCCTAAAGAGAACCGAACCGGGCTATTGGGACTTTTTTGTTGTGGATTAAATGCATAGCCTGGCGTGCCTGGATTCACACTTGCGGATATTTGAAAAGTGAAGTCAGCGATGGTCTGCAAGCAAGATCTTCCGTTGGAGCGGCTCTGAACGGGTCAATCCGCACTTCCAATTCGTGTTATTACGTACTGCCTCTGCAGCAGTCTGCACATGGGCATTGATGGGATGGGTGGGATTGACGGAGGGACATTCCCAAAGCATCAAACCTTCCGTTCCCAATGAACTTTTCCCCAGAAACGCCACAAGCCACATCCGTCCGCCCAATTGTCCGAATGCATCGACCCTAGTCCGTCTTCATATGCTTTCCCCTTTGTCCAAGATTCAAGCATTCAAATGTCCAAAACGCCACCACACCACCCGAGGCTAAAAACCCCAAAATAGTTACATTTGTGCATCCTGCCAAGCTGACAGCGGCAGTTTACAATCGGTCTGTGTGTACGTCACGCAGGCGACGCTCAGAATTGTGGCTCGGTGCAGCCTGGCTTGTCGGTGGCGTGTAATGTAGACGAATTTGGGGAGACTGATCAACAGATCGACAGACAACGCGGGCTGGGGACTCTTTGTTGAGCCCCTCTTGTGGGGTTTTTAGGGTCAGCTTACGACGACACCTCTTCACCTTTGTGGTACGTTAGCCCAAAGCTCGGTGAAATATACTCGGACTTCGGTTTACTGCCGACGACATAACTGGCGATGCCGCGATGGAGGGTTGGGTGGGTGGGTGCCACAACTTTTTCTCCGAGTTGGAAGGTTCCAGTCGCTCAGCCTCAATCTACCTACTTTGTTGACCATTCATTGATTCATCAATGATGTTGCCATTTCGTTGATCTCTCGCAACTTTTGCAATCTGCTATGTATTCCTCCTTCCTGCAATTAATTCTGCTCTCGATTGTACAAGTTCCATTGCTTTGCTCACTGTGCTAATAAACGCATAACCAACAACCAACCCATTACATATGCACCTGCCCCCATTAGGTAAGGTAGAGGTAACCAATACCACTTCGTAAATTCTACCTACCTACCTAACCATCGTCAAATTGCTTCTTCCGATGCACCGCCGTTATGCACGCATATGTACAACGAATGCAGTAACAATCGATACCAAAGATCCAGTCCAAGATTGATTGATCCGTCCAGAGCAACCCAAAGTTAGGTCGGGTACCTACCCGAAAAGAAACCACGGCAAGTGTCTTTTCGTTTCCAATGCTGCGCGGCCGCCAGCTCGCTCACGTCGGTTACCTCAACGGAACTGACATAACTCACTCTCTGCCCTGCTACCTCCTTGCTCCGCTACTGCTCTGTCTGTGTATTCGTTCGTTCCATGTCATTTGTCTTCTCCGGTTTGCAATAATACCTACCCCAATGAAAACCTTGAATACCTAACAAGCGAGATGGAAATCCTACCACTCAGGCGACTGCACCTGCCATTTCTTGCCTGTATTTCCTGATGATGCATCGGCCGACATGCCTGATGGATGGCTGCTGACAGGGGGCGGAGGAAAAGGCGGCATTGAGCCGCAGAGGCCGCCGCCGCCGCGTAGCCGCCGTGCATTGCCTTGGCTGAGACAGGCGGGTGAGAGAGATGACATGGCTGGGGCAGAAAAATGCCATGGTTTATCCGACCGACTCTTGAGTTGACTCCCGTCGCTCATCTCATGACACTTGGGTATTGAAACGTCGCTGAGGCTTGTTCATGATTCATGATTTCCAGTGATTTGAAACACACACACGGATTTTGTTTCTCGTTTCAGGGAATTAGCGCATCTCGAAGCTCACGCTGTAAATCAAGTTTTGGTAGCAAAAAAATCGTATTAAATATTTCTCAACCTCAATTCACTCACTGGCGCAAGCAAAGAGAAGCGAAGCCGAGAAAGAAATTGAAGTGTGAAAAGTTCCAAATTAACTGTTCCTGAATCCAACCGCCTCTCCCTCTCTCTCTCTCTCGCGAGAAAGAAGAGACAGTGTGGTTCTGTTTTACCCACCGGACCAGTAGTCAATAGTTACGTTTCAAGTTTCCGACATTGTACACATAACAACTTTCATACAACATTTCCTTGTCGTCGTAAGGTATCATCCAACCACCTTCATATTCCATCCATTTTCTTTCCCACCATCGTTGCAACTTTCACAGATTACCCATTACAAGGACGGATAATTTAGAAAGCAGCAAGGGCAGCAAGGGCAGCGACACCGAAGCTGCCGATGTAGCCGGCAACGGCGGCGCCACCCTCAGCGGGAGAGGAAGAGGCAGGGGGAGCCATCGAGACGGTGCCGTTGCTGGAGGGAGCGGGGGCGGCAGAGACGGAAGAGCTGGGGGCGAGAGTGGTGGCGGCAGCGGCGGAGCTGGACACAACAGCGGGAGCGGAGGTGGTGGCAGCGGCGGAGCTGGAGGGAGTAGCGGCAGCGGAGCTGGAGGCGGGGGCAGCGGTGGTGGCAGCGGCAGAGCTGGAGGGAGCAGCGGAAGAGCCCGCGCCGGAGAGGACCTCCTTGCAGAAAGTCTCGGTGGCGGGGAGAACCTTGCCTAAAAGGGGGATGTCATGTTAATTTATATGTCGTTGAAGGGGCTTATATGAGGACGGGAAAACATACTCAGGGCAACATCGGCACCGCATTCGCTAATGACGCAGCTGGTGGCAGAGCTGACGAGAGTGTCCTTCTTCTCGCAGATGCACTTGTAGTCGGTCTTGGAAGTGCAGACCGATGTCGCGGTCTTGTCGATGCAGGGGAGGGCGCACGAGGGGATGATGGAGATGTCCTGGGCGGAGGCAACGGCCACGAAGGCGGCAAGGGCGACAGCGGAGTACTTCATTTTGAATTAGGGTTGTTGTAAGGTTGTTATTAGGTGTAATAAGTTTGTTTTGGCTGAACGAAAGTCGGCTGGAAGCTGAAATACAGAAGCGAGTGTGTATTTGGCGGTGGAAAGACAAAGAAGGGAAAGAAGGTGCAGATGGGGAGAATGACGCGCCTTTTATGTTGAGTTCCTTTGGTTCTGTGTGTCAAAGAAAGGCTCCGAAACAGCTTCCTTCCTTGCCTCCCAAGACCCAAGCCAAAGCCCAAGAAAGGAGGGTGGGAAAAGACGGGGTGGCTGGCAACGGTAGCATCCCACTGGGTCCTACCATTTGCTACCTCCTACAGGTAGTGTCTTCTCGGTGGAGGTAGCATTGACACCTTCCACACCTCGCAACACACGGCGTAGAACCCCGAGTGTCGTCCCCGATGTGGGGAAGGTGCTACTTAAGGAACGCTTGACAGGCCCCCTGGATTGGAGGTAATAGTTCCACTAGGCTACAGATCCTCCCGTGAATGGTTAAGCAAGATGGAGCCCATCAGCCATGTCCCTGGTTCATTTTGAGCACTTGCCCTCCATCGGCCATCTCGACCGGGCAAATTGCGGCGGCCRAAGGAACAGCAAGACAACAGGAACTGGACACGAACCGGACGAACTCCTGGCTGCAACTCCTCGACCGGCGTGGACGGCGTGGACCGGTTCGACCCCAGATTCAGACATCGCAACCGGTGTTCCTTGCAAGTTTAATTTCAGATACATGGACGACGGCAACAAGGGGGATGGTAACCATGTCGCCCTTTCATCGCCGCCGCTTGACCCGATGAGGACGCATCCCCAGACGATTGACACGCGTGATGGTGTTGGAATTCATCTCATTTTGCGGCTATTCAGGGCTGTTTTGGCCTGGGGATGGATGAGCTAAGAGAAAGTCGCTCCGAAGAGGGGGGGGGGAAGATTGAAGATCTGGGGAAAGTGGATGAATGCATATGATTGTCATTGTCAGCCTCGGCATCATGGAGTAGGCTGTGGGTGGTTTACAGGGGGGAGGCCTGTCCAAAGGCAACACACATACGAGCGTCCACAGACCACAGACCGGCACCAGCCCTGAGAGGCCTGACCAACCATGGAATGATGACACCCTTTTCCGTGCATGGTGACACGAGCAATAATATTTCCGACCATCCATGTACCTGAAGTTGCACATGGGAAGTGGTGACGGTGGTTTGGGATGCAACAGCGTGCAAGGTACGAGACTTGTCAGATTCCACAACCCGAGATGATGAGGGCTGTCAACTTCCACTTTCCCCATGGGCAGAATGGATCTCTTTTGACATTTACAGTGGATTGAAGGGTCGGGTGCCCACCTCATCGGATTTCCTGGTTGAATATCAGGATTTACCCGATAATCAACAGAAAATAGTTAAGGAAATCGATAGCAGCAACACAGCACTTGGTGACTGCTGTCCCAACCTCAACCCATGCCGTGCATCACGGAACACGTGTAGAGGCTTGATGATGTGGTCAACATGGCGGGAGAGCGGTATGCGCCAACAAGGGGAAACTGTAACTGACCTACGCCAAGGACGAGAACCCCCAGCACCCGGAGCTAGCAAAAGGTCTCCGTGGTCTCGACTGGGAGTTCGGAAATTGAACTGCAACCATGACTTGACTGATGATGATTTCCTGTTGCGACAACTCGGTGGCTAGTATCGGAGTCCATCACTGGATTGAGCAGAAACACCTTTGAGGCCACAAAGGGGAAATTGTCATGCGAATCCGGAGTTTACCTCTCGACGGCGATTGGTTCCTGGTGTGGTGTGGTCACTGTGGTTTGTGCGGATGATTGATGTCTTGATTCACGAAAACAAAAGGACCAAAACGAAGAGAAAAAAAAAAGAGAAATCAATTCCTCTGGCCCTTCTATTCAAGCTTGTGGGCTGTCAACGTCGTGCCCTGACTTGACCCAAGAAATTGCAGCTTGGTGGTCAGTGGCGACAAAACAGGGCAAAAAACCCAGATGTGAATGGACCGGCTTGGCGTGTATGCGGGGAAATCTTGGCAGCTGCGAGACTGGCAACGTCGACTCATTGCTCACCGTCGGTGACAAAGCATTGTCCACGCCGACCTGTTTGCCCGTCTTGGGAAATCCGGTTCCAGTTGCAGCTCAATTTTGTCGTCCAAAAACCCCCATCGAGCAACTGCCAATCTCCCCCGGCTTTTCTCTTCGATTCTGTTCGAATTCGTTAGGACTCCTTCAACAACCCGCCGGCCACCATCTCCCAATCCGGAGGTGATGGCCGCTAGGAACCATCTGATCCGGGCGCCTTGCTTGACGACGCGGAATGTCGATTTTCTTCCTGCCGAAAACCGCATCTGAAAAAGGCTTCTGAAATGGCTTTCTGAGAAGGGGGCTAGAAACACCCCGGTGTGATTTTCGAACTACTCCTCCTTGGCGTTCGATTTTCAGAGCGCATTGATAAGAAAGTCTGACCTCTAAGAACACCACAAACCCAAGGCGGTGAGTCGCCCAAATGCCAACACCCGAAGACGTGAGACGTGAGGAGAAGAGAGGGACGTGCTTTTCCTCTTTCCATTTTTGGGGATGACAGGATGAACACCACTCGCGGAAGAAGGAGCGATCTCACGAATCGAAACATTCAACTGGAGGCCCCACATTGGCCGGGCCCGACCTCTTCCCACACACAAAGTGTCCCGACGACTCCCGCGCCTCGTCCCGCGTCTCGTCCCGCGTCCGAACCGGGGGTGATTTCTGAAAAAACTCAACTTATTTACACCACAAGTACCGCTCACGGCCACATTTTCAGAAAACCACTTCAGAAAGACCATTTCAGAAGCGCCGAACACTCCTTTATAAGTAGCCTCAGAATAGGGCGGGGCAGTATTTCCGAAATACACTACACTATAAACTAGTCTCTATGCCAATGGACAGCGGGGTAAAGTGACCGACTCTCAGGCGCGTTCCAAAAGGGAGGCCTTACACTTCTGGTTGGATACGCGAACCCGCGCTTCTCGAGTTGCTCTCTTCCCCGTTTTAGGCAGCCAGACCAGACAACGCATCCTTCTTCTCCCTCACGTCTCGTCTTCTTTTCGGTTAGCCATGGCTCGGCAGTCTTCAAGGAAAAGGCAAAGGCCACTCCAAGACGGCCTACACCACGAAGTTCAGACAGATCTTGCCGTCGCCCATCAGCAGAGCCAATGTCAGGCACAGCCCGTTAACCCGGCGTCTCCTCCATCTCCTCCATCTCCTCCGGTCCAGTCTGAGATCGGTCCGTCGGCCAACGAACGGAGAATTACTCGGCAATCTTCAAGGAAAAGGAAAAGGCCACTCGAAGACAGCCCACAACAAAACTCGCGGGTCAAGAAGAAAGCTAAGGCGGGCGACCAACACCACGAAGTCCAAACAAATCTCGCCGTCGCCAACCAACAAAGCCAACGTCAAACACAACGCGCTAACCCGGCGTCTCCTCCGTCTCCTCCGTCTCCTCTTCCGGGGTCTCTTCCGTGGTCTCTTCCGGCCCAATCTGAGATCGGTCCGTCGGCCAACGAACGGGAAACTACTGCGCCTGCTTCTCCTGGGACCGCTCCTCCACTTAAGTTGACGACTAAAAATCTCAGGGCCTTCGAGAAGATGTGGCGTGCCCATGTGAGAGCCCGCCATGGTTCGAATGGCATTCCTTTGTCTGAGGTGTCGGAACTAACCAGGGAGACGGTGTCTGAGGGGTCGAGACAAACCACGGAGACGACCGTCTCCAGGTCGACCAAGTCGAAGAGATCAAGCGCCTACAACCCCGAGCTCGCTGCAATCCTTCGAGAATGTGGAATATATCCGGACGGCGACCCCTCTTTGCTGGCCAACCTGGAAGAGCTGCGGCGAGAACGAGATGTAAGGCCCTCGCTGGAACCGTCCGTATACCCCGACGAACAGGTCCAGTACTATATGGACGAAAATGCGAACGCGATCACGGAACTAGATACCGAACGCACGGTCGCGCGTGCCTTCCTTGGCGAGTCCCCGCTTCCAAGAAGTGGTAACATCCCTTGGAGCAACTTGAGCTCGATGACCGAGCATCAAACTGTTGCCCCACAGCCTGATTTATACTACGGATTCCGACTCGACGACATCGACCTGTTGCTTAGGAAGAGACTCGGTTCATTGATTATCCCCTCTGTACGTGATGGTGCACCGGGGGCACCGTATCTGGTCTTCGAAACTAAAGGTCATGAGGGAAATTTGGAAGTGCTTAAGAGGCAAGCAACCTACGTTGCCGCAGCAGCCGCTCGTGCTCAGTTTGCTCTCGAAAGCTTTGGGCTGGATCAACCCGTTTACGACAACCGGGTCCTGGCCCACGCCTGGACCTACGCTGGTGGACAAGGCCTTCTCACCCATTATGGGATGCGCGTCAGCGCCCCAAGACCCGGTACTTCGCGGGAAGGGTATCACATGACCCTTATCAAGAGATATTTCGTAACCGAGAGCAAGGAGCAGTACCGCGCAAGCTTAACGGCCTTCAGAAACTGTAGGGATGAAGCGTATAAGACGGCCCTGGCGCGCCTGGACACGGCGCATGAACGTTTACGACGCATGCTCTCCTCACAGGAAGAGACATGTGTCCCGGCTGGAGCACTTGCACCACTCCCCGAAGCTCAGTATGAGGACGTCGACAACGGATATCTCGCTGCCTCTCTCGCCCACGAAATCCCGAATAACGTAGATGGAGGCGATATAGACGGTCTCAGTGACTCGCGTTTGTTGCAGGAGCAACTTAAGGAAGAATACGAGGCGTGGCTCGCGCGGGAAAGCTTGACACCTTGAGTGTGTTCCTTCAATTTCACCGATTGCGGCACTTTGTATTTTGGGTATGGTAACGAGCTGTCGATCGGAATTCTGTTAGTTAGAGCATCGAATTCGCGAAAGCTTCTGTTTATAGACTTCTCTTCTATTGCTTGTATGATGCGGTCAACTGTTGTCCAACAATGTGAAATCAACACCGGAGAAAGGGTGGATCTGGAGAAGACAGAAATGTGAAGCCCGCCGATGACAGCTCGTGTGGTTGATTTGATTTCTCACAGCTGCACCAGAAAGACGCTTGTGCGATTGGATTGCGATGACCACCACATACATAGCGGAAGTTGCCGCGACATGCAAACGTTTACTTCCACGACAAACCACATCCCTCCCATACCTACCTTTACAATACTCTTACCCTGTGCCCCAACCTTTACACTGGTCGTCGGCGTGACAATCATATTCCTCCTTCAAAGCAAAAAATCAAACAAGGTGCCTCTTGTCCGAGTCAATATGCATTGTCTCGTCAGACGTGACCAGGAAGCATCCGGTCCGAGATGTTGCTGCGTCCTGCCCATATGTTTCTGACTCGCTTCAAGGCATTCAAGCCTTTGGCTTCGAGATTCCGGAACAACATGAACTTGACTAACCGCAAACAAGACAAAAAAGGAAAGAGACCAGAGAAAATAGACATCTGAACGAACCGATAACCTCACGGGAACCAGGAACAAGCGAACTTACATATTTATCAACACCAAACCTATTCTCCCCGTCAGTCGACCGCCGCGCTACAATCTTCCCCTCCGGAATGGTATCAACCGGACCCCGGGGCGCCACCTCACTCGACTGGCCAGAGCAGCTACAACGTTGGTTTCCCAGGCCTCCGCGTGCTGCCAAGAGAGTGAGACCCGGGACCGATCATGGAAAGAAACATGGTGATATGCATGCACCCAGCTTAAAAAGTGATTAATTGAAAGCGTTAATGATGAGTGGAACAATTTCGTTCCCTTTTATTAGCCCCGTCCCCAACTCTGCTGGGTTCAGGCAAGATGCGTTCACTAAAGACTAGTTCGCTAAATTACTTTATGGCTACCTAACCTTCCGTACCTTACTATATGTTACTTCCCTTCTTCACTTTTGCGAAGTAAAGAGCGGCGCGCCGTAGCACTCGATATTGCAAGATCGGCCGGCCGGCAGAAGGTTCATAGGTACCGTAGTATAACAATTTGCGGTGCGGACCAACTAGTAGGTACCGTTAAACTCTTCCGTGCTGTACATAAAGCGCGAGCGAGGATGGGGTCAAATCAACCGGCAGATTCACACACGCCCTTCGATATCTCACATGACAACAAAGTTGGTACACGCATCTTTGGCTTTTACATTACCCAGTGATAGATGGGAACTAACTGGAGGATGTCGATGTCGGTCGGGTCTTATTGCCGGCGTTGGTTAGGTGATATTGGTGTCTTGGTCGAAGGCGGTGCTTGTCTGTCTAATCACTGGCTCAGGTGTCGGAAGACTATGGCTGTGGATCGACGCTATTTGTGAATCGAACACGGAGTCTGTCTGTCAGCGGATAACGTGTTCGGACTGGAGACTACATGGAAGCAGAGCGGATACCCGCTTGGCCACCGGTCCGTTCAGATGTTTTTGTTAGGTTGAGGGCTTGAGGAAGGCAGTTGAGAAGTCGATGTGAGGGCGTGAAGGGGATGGAAGCCAAGGGCCTGGAATGGTGTCCTCGCCGCTCGCGAGGGCAGCTACCTACCTACGGTTGAGCCGTCGTGTAACTCCCCAACCACCAACTCCCACTCAAGGAGAGCGAGAAAGGTTCACGATACAAAGCAGCCACAAACAAGGCAGTCAGTCACTCGCCCGGCCTAGCTTTACTTGCCATGCATGCCCTAGCTGTAGCCAATGACCGAATCTTTAGGTTAAAGGCGATTGCTATTTCTGGGAGATGTGACCGTGGAGGTACTTACACGATGTAACTGAAGTTAAACACTCCTCCTCGTGAGAGAGCAGTCAGGAGGACCATTAAATTAAGTAACGTCCCTCAGTTACCAAGTACCTCCCTCGAGGCAAGGAGGAGGGCATGGCACCTCAGCTCTGCGTGAAAACCTGCCCTAACTGAACCATAAAGGTCCGTCCCCAATGTGACATGCTTCCGTGCTCTCATCGAAGGCAGCTGAGCCACGCTCGACAATGCTCGCTGCCTTATTCATTAGGAGACCAAGAAACGGGCATATGGCGTGCCCTGTTTGTGAAACATCATGACTGTGCGAGAGGGAAGGAATAACGAACGAGTGTACAATACTGCAGTGCTGAGATCAACCTCAAGTGCAGGAGACATGGGCAAAATTGAACAAATCAGAAATTCGAGACGAAATGAGAAATGTTCGCGTCGCAACAGGAAAGCTCGAAATGTGGTGCCAACCGTACGTGATTTTGTATCGAAGAATGGCATACCATCGGGTTTTGATCGGTGTATATGTGATGGGAAGTCATCAACAAAAGTTGCAGACTGGACCGTCGCAGGAGGAATAACTGTATATTTATTTCTTTATGCCTAGAGTAGACTAGACCGGGGTTTCCCAACAAAGACGGATGGATGTTCTTTGCGTACCATGCATGGATGGCGAGTGAGGGTGGAAAAGGCATGCATCGAGTCATGGAGTCAAAACCGTCGGTCGGGGCGCAGACGACGATGATGGCTTCGGTCCGTCGGCAGTTCGGGCTTGACGAAGTGTGTCATATCTCCCGACGGGGGAGGGTGTATAGGTACCCAAAGACAACGTTGAACATTGGAACACAACAAATGACTTCAAGCCTGCGATTTATTTCCCGTGTCGTTTACGGCACCACATCAATGCCACAAAAAAAAAAAAAAAAAAAAAAAAAAAAAAAAAAAAAAAAAAAAAAAAAAAAAAAAAAAAAAAAAAAAAAAAAAAAAAAAAAAAAACTTGTGATGACGGTTTGGATGAGGAAATCGTTGTTACAATCTATTCAGGATTTCAGTGCCGACTATGGCAATGCTTCATGAACTTAAGAAAAAATCCCAAGTTCTAAGTTAGTGATTAAACGTCTTCAAGTTCCATTACAGCTTGACAAATAACACAAAGCTGGGGAACATAGTAGGTAGGTATGCAGATGGAACAAACGTGTAAGTTTTGTTGTTATTAAGCTGGTCTGATTGAAAAGAAAGAACAAGAGCAGGGGGCGTCAACCTACGCTCGATCCATGTAAAGTATCATCTTCCATAATGAAAAGCCTAAGAAAGACTGAGCAGTAATCGCCACCTTTTCTTGCAACATGTACAAATCCAAACAGATATAACAAAATATTCAGCTTTATTGGGTATCAATGCTCCTACTCCTTATGCTATCTGTCCATCTTTACCCATGCGTTCCAAACGCTGTGACCGGAAAAAAAAGACAAGTAAACGATAAACCATCATGCCCCTTGAACACCAACAAACAAACAATGCTCTGAAACACGACGTTCCCGCTTTCTTTCTAAGAGCGCATTACTGACCAACGTGCCCTAGAAGACCCCGTATCGCATGCTCAGCGGAAGATCCTCCTGCCACCAGTCCGCGTTGGGAATCTCTCGACACCATTTTGCTGCTGTTGATGCCAAATCAGCTGCATGCCGACACCACCACCCTCGAAGCTCATCTTATAGCGACGCAGAGCCTCACGGAGATGTTCCGGACGGAGGGGACCGCGACGATCGTCCCGCTCCTTCTCCTGCTGGGAAGCGTCGGGCATGTTCTCGTCGCTCTTCTCGGCCGCTGCATCTGCACCCTCTTTGTTCTCGCCGTTTGTTTGGCTACTGTTTCCCTGTGTCTGCGACTGTCCTTGTCCCTCGCCGGCTGGATTGTTGGAAGCAGCCGCGTGAGGTGTTGCCGGCGGACTAGGCAAATCGGTCTGTTTCTCGCCCGTCTTCTCGATCCACTCTGCTTGCACACGACGTGCACCCTCGATGATGTCACCGATGAAGACCTTGGCTACGGCTCGCATGCCGATAACCACGTTTTCGGTAACGGACTGGGAGATGGTTGCGTTTATCAACTGTTGTCGGCAAAGTTAGCAGACGCCCCTAATCAAAACCAAACTGAACCAAACCAATCCAGGCCAGGCCAGGATAGAAAGAACAAACATACCCTCCTAACACCAGCCTTACTCAAGTTCGCCGCCCTCCAATTCTCAAACCGATCAAACTGATCCGGCGAAAACGCATTAATCAGCATTCCCCTCTGCCTATGCTCCTCCTCCTTCTGTTCCTTGGTCAACGTATCCGCCGTAGCCGCCACCTCCGTCGGCCCTTCATCGTCATCTTGATCCTCCTGCTGCCCTCCTTGGTCCTTCCCGCCCGCAGCACTCTTAGCACCTCTTCCAACCGTCGACCCACCAACCTCACTAGGCGGCGCCGTCCCCGGCTTACCACCGGCCCCAGCACCAATAACACTAGGCGTCTGTTCCCTCGCCTTCTCCGCTTTGCTTTTGCGGCCACGCTTCTTCTTTGGCGGACCAGCCGGCACGGTGGGAGCAGCGCTCGCAGCCGCGCTGACGACGCTCTGGGCTGTGCCGCTGACGTAGGACATGGCGTCGATGTCGACTGACGGGGAGCGTGCGCCGCCGGGGGCTTCGTCGGGCGGGAACGAGGTTTGGCGTAAGGGGTGGGCGGAGCCGATGGACATGACGGAGCCTTTGCGGCGTTTCATGTTGGGCGAGGGACC
>RAOB01000292.1:0-39229 GCA_009804825.1 Neurospora sp. FGSC 26638 | reverse complement strand
CTTTTAAAAATAACAATAAAGATAAAAAAAAAAAAATTAAAAAAAAATGACTACCTACTAACCCACTGCATCCACCAGACCTACTCACTCAAACTCAAACTCAAATGATATCATTGTCTCTAAGCCTCCCGAGTCCCTCAAGTCCGAAGCATCATCGTCCTACCTCAACACCCCAGAAATTCTCCCAAGCATCATGATATCTTCCGCCTCTCCACCGCCACCAGTTCTCTGTTGTACGTTCACGTTCACGCTTCCGTCGACGACACTGGGGTTGGGGTTGGGGTTGGGGTTCACATTCCAGGAACTACTCCCGGCCGCAGCCCCATTGTTGAAGCTCTGGTTCGCACTTGAGGGCCCACTTCCACTTCCACTTCCGCTTGCGCTTCCGCTTGCCGTTACGGCTCCGTTTTGCTGCTGCCCGTAGGTTGGGAGAGGGATGAAACTCATTGATGTGTATGGTCTCTGTTGCTGCTGTTGCTGTTGTTGTTGTTGTTGTTGTTGTTGTGGATATTGTGGATGTTGTGATGGTTGAGGTAGCTGTTGCTGTTGTTGTACGGGGGCAGTAGGAGGAGGCAAGTTCTGGCCGCCCTGGCCTTGACTTTGACTTTGACCTTGTTGCTGCTGCTGTTCTTGCTGTTGTTGCTGTTGCTGTTGCTTCTCTAGTTTCTGCTGCTGACGTTTTCTTTGGCGTTGTAGACGATATCGTTCTTTCGCAGCTTGAGCCTTGGCCCGTGCCCTGGCCTCAGCCATAGCCTCAGCTTGACGTCGAGCTTGAGCGTCCCTTGCGGCCCTTTCAATTTCCCATCGATTCTTCCATAGGTACTTGGGGTCGGGGCCTTGTGGTTCGGTTTGAGTTCGTCTCTTCTTGGTGTTTTGCTGCTGCTCCTGACCCTGACTTTCGCCCGCATTTGAAGCTCCATTACCGTTCCCCGTTGCCATTCCCGGCGCCATAGCAGCACTTCCACTTCCACTTCCACTCGCCGTTGCCGTTCCAGCCCCCGACGGCCCAGCTTCCGGCCCAGTAGCCCCCGTCTCCACGACACTTTCACCCTCACTCTCCGAATCTTCTGAGCAAGACGACTCTTCCCTCTCTCCCAACGCACCCTGCCCATTCCCAGCTCCCGTCCCCGCCCCCGACCCCGAAGCCTCCCCATTACCCCCCGCACCACCACCACCACTACTTTCACCACTTTCACCACCACCACCCACCCCCTCCTCACCCCCCTTCGGCCGCCCCCACCTCTCCCTCGCCTTCTCACTACCCCTCAACCCCCCCGCCCCTCTCGCCCTCGTCCAATCCTCCACATCAACCTCCTTATTCCTCTCCCTCCATCCCTGCAAAGCCCTCTTAACCGTAACCCCACTCACCACCCCCCTCCCATCCTTCCCCGGAATCACCCCCAGCCCCGCCGCCACGGGAACATCCTTCCACTTGACCTCTCCCCTGCCCCCATTCCTATCCAGCCAGGCCTCAATAACCTCCACATCTCTCTCCGTCAACTTCCTCTTCCGACCGCGCGTTTCTTCGCGCGGGTTGTTGATGATCTCCGCTATGCGGGCGTTTTCCTCTTCCTCGAGGGCGGCGGCGGTTTCGGCGTCTAAAGCGGCGCGTTCGCTGGCGGTCAGGTCGGCGGAGACGGAGATTTCCGAGAGCACGCGGTAGCCTGTTGTTCGGCTGACGGAGAAGAGGCGGAAGATATCGTTGTTGGAGATGGTGCCTGGTGGAAACTGGTGCCGGCTACGCAGGAAGCGGAGGAGTTTGAAGGCGCCGATTATTTGGAGTTTGGTGGTGGGGGTTACGTGGGGGGCCATTGTCTTTGGTTTGGTTCATGGGGTTTGTGATCATAGGGATTGGTGTGATCAGAAGGATGGTGTTGATGATGATGCCCTCGGGAGGAGGGCGAAGAGAGGTTGTTTGGACGAAAAAGATGGAACAGAGGGTCCGGACACGGTAGGAATTAGCGGGTTTTGTTGTTGATGTTTTGGTGGTGAGGTGTGCCAAGACGAGCTATGACAGGGGTTTCGGACTTGCTTATGCGGTGTCGGTTAATTTGTTTCACGTGCAGATCAGGGTTAGGGGTATGGCTGATCGGTGTATGAACGCTTGTGATGTTGCTGTTAGAAGAGAAGACTTCCTGGATAACTAATACGTGGTAAGAAGAATCCTTGGACAATTGTTTGACCCTTTCCCACAATCATGCGGTGATCCATCTGAATGCACCAATGCCCCCCAATGTTCACAGAGTACAGGCCCTACCATGGACGCCGTTGATGCATCCGGTGATATACCTCCCTTGGCCCGAACCATCAAGGTAACAACCCTTAACTCCAAATTGTTGACAATAGCCACGCCAACCCGAAGAAAGCAGGAAGAAAGGTGAAGTAATGTAATAGCTTCGCCTACTTCCTCTTCGCCTTTTTATCCTTACCATCCGCCGGCCGACGATCCAGCCTCTTGACCACACTCCCCAACACAATCTTGAGCATTTTATCTCCCTCCAACTGCCTCGCTCTCGTATCTCCATTGTCCCACGTCACCGTATCGACCATATCCCTCGATTTCTCACCACCCAGCTCGTCATCCAGCTCCGCCAACGCCGCCCTAGCCCTCGGGTCATCTCCCACCTGAAAGAACTGAATACCAACTTGATAAGGAGGGGCATTTACTCTCTCCAACTCCTTGATAACTTGCAAGATCCTCGACTCCGGATCATCCTGCGGATCCCCGTCCGTGATCACAATCAGGTTCACCGGCTTCACGCCCGTCTTCTCCGGGTCCCAGCTGGAATTCCCGTAACCCCGCGTGTACGTCTTTAGATACGGGCCCAGAATGTCCCAGATGCGCTGCCCCGTTAACGTGCGTCCGGACGGGCGAACGGTGTTGAAAATTTGGTTGACTTTGGCGGCCGAGGTGATGTTCGTGTAGCTCCGGCTGTGGTTCAGGAAGTGGATGTCGATACCGTCCTTGTCGTGGGCGACGCAGACGGGGGCGATGGCGGCGATGGCTTCCCTAGCTTCGGACCACCGCTGGCCAATCATAGAGCCGCTGTCATCGATGAGGAAGACAGTGTCGAAGATGGAGAGGAAGGCGTAGGGGTCGTCTTCGTCCGTGACAACTCGACCGTCTAGGGTCACACGCCGTTGAAAGGAGGTTGAGGCGTTGGGGTCTTGAGAATTCGAGGCGTCTACTTTCACCGTGATGGAACTGGATGCTCCGGGCTTGCCTGACATGGCCTCATTGTAGGAGGGCGGGGCTGGCTCGGAGTTGGCGAAGGGATTGTTGGATGCGAGGGCATCGTGGGCGGTGCTGATGGGTTGGGGGACCTGACCCTGGCCTCGGAGGTCGGAGTTTGACTTTTTCTTGAAAACGCCCGAGAACCTTTTGAACCCTCTCGAAAAGGCATTGTCTTCCTCTTTCTTGCCTTGATCGGGCATGCTTGGGTCGTTGGATGAAGCTTGGTTTGTGGCGGCCTGTTGATAATTTGGGGAGATGTTGCTGGGGGGAAAATCGTCGAGGTCTGTCATTTTCAATGACCTTCTTTCTTTTTGTCCTGACCGTGACTCTTTCCTGCAGCTTCCGGCCTTTCTTTGCGCTTGCGTCTTGGCTACCTACCTAGCCGCCACAGCTGTTTGAGCTTTGTTACTTGTTGGTGCAGTGCGAAATGTGAGTACCTGAAGGGATGAAATGATATTGTAAGGGATGCGGTATGCGCTGGCTTCTACTGCAACTGACCATCTGTCACCAAACTCGACAATCCAAGCTGATGCCCATCTTATAGGATGGAATTGTAGAGGCAACAATTACCTCTACTGACAGGTGTCCTCGCCATCATGCGGGATTGGCCAGGAATTCAAGGGATAATTTGCCTTTCCAAAAGCCCGAAGGCTGTATCATGTAATATTTGGACAAAGGGGTTCGTCTCTGCATTGCAGTGAGCGGCGTTTGATGCGGGAAGAAGATGATGTTGGTGGTGTAACTTCCAGGCAGTGCTGTTGGATCCGCTGGTACCTTATCCGGGCGAATCACGGGCCACTTACCGTTTGGAGAAGGATCCACTGTAGGGCGGGGCAAAACAGGTGGGCGGAGCGCTTGCACTGCCCAGTTCCGCCATGTTTTCCAACACGCGCTGGAGTTCGGTTCAAGACGTCTCAGCCTCCTCCAACATTGCGCAATCTCCAAGAATCATTTTGCCTGAAGGCATTCATCGCCATGATGCCTGAGGCGCAAGGCTTGATCTTTTCCAGATGCGGCCTGGTGGGACATGCGCTTCTCTGGACACTCGTCGCCCTGAGCCCCAAGGCCAGAGATGGCACTGTCATCAACAAATGGCTGTCCTCAAGTCAGCGGTGCCCATGATCCGAAAGTACGTGGGTATGGAGATGTTGAGATACTTACAAAGGTACACACATCAGTCAACCAGTCAGCCTGACGGGCGATATCGGCCCTGGCTGAGACGAAAAGACAAGAAACTCGGGCGACATTGTTCCAACGGAGGAGGATGGCCAGATCTTTATACACAAAGCATGGCGGGAGGGCGCCCGGTCAAGGGGAGGATGAGGCTCTCAACTCCAAGTCTGGGCACTCCTCCAAGCCTTTTCTTCTTCTGTTCGGACCCCAAAAGCTTGGCAGAGATCATCATCAAGAGCCTCACCGTCCCTCAGCCCTACGACTGTCTCTTGGCCCACCAGGGGACGGAGGTGGATAACAAGCTTTGTTGTGGCCTCTTTCTTGGCGAACCTCGACTCGACTCATTCCTGTTCGAGGACCTTCACCCGGCAGAAGACTCATCTTTATACGCCTTCATTCGCAAACCCTCCCAAAGATGATGCCCCGAGCGATCCGGTATCTGTTTCAAAAATAGGGATTCTAAATCTGCGAAAATGTCGGTCAACCGAACTTGACCCCTATGATGGCGAGTCATGATGTCCCGTTCGGGTGACGGGAGGTGAGTTTAGGGGACCTTGGCCATGTCCACTGATCCGAGAGACGAACAGCAACAGCGACAGCGACAGCGACAGCGACATGACTGGCTATCACGAGCTGAGAACGTCATGAACGACTCCGGATGGATCCGGCGACAAGACGACCGTTGTAACCCCTGATCTTCTTGGCAGGGGTTCCCTCTTGATCCGGACCACCCGTACGGACTACTGCGGTAGATGGGGTCAAGGTAACACAGAGATATCACAGTGGTGATACAAAGTGGTGATAGCCATTAGGTAGTACAAGGAAGGCTTTGGCAGACTTTATATTGATCATGCCAGCTATCTGCTAGACTTTTCAAGGTAAAACATTCACCCTTTTACTTCCAACTCCCAGATCAGCCAGGTGCGTAAAGTGCATGGAATCCTTCTCTCAGTTCTACCGCCATTGAACCCCTTCTTACACCGAGTGGGTTGCGGAACCAAGGGGATACGGGAATTCTATGTGTCTATGTTATGGAGCTGGCCAACTAGAACCCACTCCCAGCCCACTTGGATCGTCATATCCTCATGCATGAATGGCATGTCGTCCTATCTGGTTTCTCTATTCAGGCATTCACTTGTATCACGGCCACGAGTCCGCAACTCCAGCCTCCTGAATGGCCCCCAAACCTTGTTCGGGGAACACGGCGTCATCGACTGTGACCGAAATCGGTAGTCTGTCAGGGTAATTTTTATCAAATTCTCCAAGTCTGAGCCGCGATAACATCACCAAAACAGCAGTCAAAATCGACGTTTATGCTCGTGGCCTCTTCGCATTTGAATAGGTTCTTGCCCGGGCTCGCTTTATGAGGCCATCTTACAAAATCGTGTCTTGTGTTGGTCAAATCATGTTGAAATTTACACAGTCTGTCCGTTGTCTCTAACACGAGCTGATTGGCGGAGCAAACACCATGCGCGGTGGGACCCTGGCAGACTATGTACCGATTTCGCAACCTGACCTACCATCTCGAGGCAAGTGGTTACGTTACGGCCATTGACTGGATGACCCCTCCCGTTCAGGTTCCAGCTTCCGCGGGGTAGCTCAGCCTACCCAATTCCTTTTATTCTTCCCGTCGCCCTGCACTTTTGGTTTCTTCCTGAGCTCCTTCTCTTTCCAAGTCAAAATAAACACTGCTGCCCTCTTATCCCCAGGCGCAGTTCTCCCATTGACAACTTCGCCAAAACATCCGAGACCTGGAGAAGCAGTGTCTTTCACCATGGCTTCCCACCAGCACCCTGGTGCCTTCCACAACAGGAAGTTCAGCATCAACCGCAACACTGGTGTCCCCAGACCTGCCCGTCGCTTCTCTATTCAAGAGCCCAGCATTACTGGTATGTCGTCCTCCGATTAGAACATCATGTTCGCCAGGCTAATCAAGAACTCAGAGGCAAGCAGCGATATCCACAAAAAATTCAGAGCAGCTCATGAAGGGTACGTCGTCTATGCCACCCCTGAAATCGGACGAACCATTCTAACCTTCGCTGATAGACATCTTCCTCATGCTGGCCTGGATGCCACTCGATCCTCCACCGGAGTCATCTGGTGCTCTGAGCAAGCCGGCGAGCATGGTTTCTTTGAAGAGCCCGAGAAGTGGGCAAACCTCGGACGTGTGTATCCCCCCCTCCAGTCCTAATCCCCCAAGATATACTAACAACTCACAGAGGGCGCCCCCGAAGTCGACGACGAAATCGAGGGCTGCTTCCCCCGCCCCCAGCACCTCGACATCTCCGTAAACTCGCGCGAGTACGGCCCCACAGCCGGCATCAAGCCCCTCCGCGAAGCCGTCGCCAACCTCTACAACGACATGCACCGCCAAGGCAAAGAGTCCAAGTACACGTGGGAGAACGTCGCCATCGTCCCCGGCGGCCGCGCCGGCCTGATCCGCATCGCCGCCGTCCTCAACAACGCCTACGTCGGCTTCTTCATCCCCGACTACACGGCCTACAACGAGATGCTTTCCCTCTTCAAGAACTTCGCTGCCATCCCCGTCCCGCTGTCCGAAGAAGACGACTACCACATCCACCCCGAGAAGATTGCCGAGGAAATCGCCCGCGGCACCTCCGTTATCATTACTTCCAACCCGCGCAACCCCACCGGCCGCGTCGTCGCCAACCCCGAGCTGGCTGAGATCCAAGATATCTGCCGCGAGCGCGCCACTCTGGTCTCTGACGAGTTCTACTCGGGTTACAACTACACGTCCAACTGCGACGGCACCACCATCTCCGCCGCCGAAAACATCAAAGACGTCGACGAGGACGACGTGCTCATCATCGACGGCCTGACTAAGCGCTTCCGCTTGCCCGGCTGGCGCGTAGCCTGGATCTTGGGTCCCAAGGAGTTCATCAAGGCCATTGGCTCGTGCGGCTCTTACCTTGACGGCGGCACCAACGTGCCCTTTCAGGAGGCGGCCATTCCTATGCTCGAACCTACCTTGGTAAAGGCAGAGATGAAGGCGTTGCAGCGCCACTTCATGGACAAGCGCGACTTTGTCGTCGGCCGCCTTCGCGAGATCGGTTTCTCCATCAAAGCCGTCCCCGACAGCACTTTCTACCTGTGGCTTAACCTCGAGTGGCTGCCCAACGCCATCTCCGACGGATTGAACTTCTTCCAGGCCTGTCTCGAAGAGAAGGTGATCGTCGTCCCGGGTATCTTCTTCGATTTGAACCCCAGCAAGCGTCGCGACTTGTTTGATTCCCCCTGCCACCATTTCGTGCGCTTGTCATATGGTCCTACGCGCGAGGTCCTGGAGAGAGGATGTGATGGCATTGAGCGCGTGGTCAGGAAGTTCCAGGCGCTGGAGGCCGAGGGCACTTATCAGGTCCCAAGGGCCCCGAGCCCGAGCAGGACGGAGGGCGAGAAGGAGAGTAATATGGTGCCTAGTGCCGGTGGTGGGGAGAGGGAGAAGGATGAGATGTTGCATTTGCTTTGAGCGGCGTCAGCCTCTGGTAAGGCATGGGCTCTTGACCGGACTTGATGCCAAGGTGTTTTACTGAGCGGTGTTTTTGTGGCTGCTTATGCATTGCAATTACAGTAACATTAGCTAGCTAGCGAGTTTGTGGCTTACTGTGGTCAATTTACTACCACCTTGATACATCTCCGCCCTGGTGATATCTGCCGACATATCCCCCATTATTACCATTACAATTACCCCTTGTTTATCCTAAATCCTTACTCCTTCCCAAGTTTCCCACCTTTAAGCCCTCGTAATAACATCAACATCCACCCCCTCTCCCTTCGGAAGTGATTATCCAGGATATAAAACGACATGTACCATTTGGGAGGCCCACCACGGAACTTGAAGCACCGTCGGCGCCGACGCGGCGCAGCACCGCTGCATTGGAAAAAAAGAATAAATTACAATCTTTTTTTGGGTTCCTCGAAAATGTTAAGGCGCCGCAGCACAGCGCGTCAGGGACCACTGAGTGTTGCAAAACCGACGGCGTAGCAGCGGTGAAGTGACACATGTCGTTACAGTCCAATACTGGTATGTTTGTTAGTTCAAGCCCTCGGGTCAACTTCCCTAGGCGTTTTCATGCTGTGAATATGCCTTTTTCAAAATAAAATATACTGTAGTAGATCTTGTTAACGCCTTTCGGATCCGTACCCGGCCATTTTTATGCTATGAATATGCTTTTTTCAAAGTAAAATACACTGTTGTGGATCTCATTAATACCTTTCATTTAGTCCTTATAAGGTTTGGGATAATTCGGAAGAGATCGTCTAAGGTAGTATACTAGGAGTACGTAGGTACGAAGAAACGACAGCGGTATTTTCTAATACAATTAATCAAAGCTACAGGTATTATTTTTCGAAACATATTATCTCGACAAGTAAAGAAGCTAAGGTAAGCTGATGTTGAAAAAGACTGAAAGTTGTAGTGCTATGTACGTTCTTGCGCAGAGCACTGCCGCAAGGTCAAAACCAAAAGTACAATATCTAGGTATGTTCGAGCAGATAATGACGGGATTCACTGCGGAAACCCGGGACATGGAGTGTAAGGGATGGAAGGACGGCAGTCCTCACTACAAGTAGACCCACGCTCCGGCATTTTACCGCTCTTGAAGTACGACCGTACATGCTCGGCGGTGCAAGCACTCTTTGACGTGAGTAAGGCGCAATGTCCAAACGACTCCTGAACCAGCACCACTGACCCCGGATAGGCTTTCGACAGAGAGTGGGCGTTGCGCAGCGGAGTTGCGTGGTCGTAGCGGTTCGAAAGTATGAGCATCGGCGCCGAAGGGGTGGTGGTGGTGTCTGGATGGTGCCGAGCAGCATCTGGGCGGCCGGAGCTCATGCCAAAGGGCCCGCCGAAGGCATATTTGGGTTGGAATTTCCAGCCAAGGCAAGCCAGTGGAATGCGCGACCATGGCTCGGCGGTGGTTGGGGACTGAGCCTCGAGCTTCTTCACAATGTCTTGGGCCCACGAAAGTGTGGTGTGCTCGCTAGCACTAGCAGCGGCCGAGTCGCCGCAGAGGACGCCGATGGCCGCCTCGTTATCCCACGTATACTCTGGCGGTGGGAAGGAGGAGTCCATAACTGGCTTGTCGCAAACATTGTTGCGTTTGTAGTCCACAGCTGCTGGGCTTTGCAAGAGCAGAGTGTAGTTACCAGCTAAGGCTTCGGCAAGCATGATGGACAAGGGCTCGTAAAGGCTGATGGGCGAATACAGAGTTTGTCGAATGGCATCTCGCACAATAAGAGAAGTAACAAGACGTATCCGGCCATCAGCAGCAACAACTGAGACCGGAGATGCGACCAGCTCCTGAATGAATTGGTCGACACGGCCTCGGATGTTGGAAGCGTCTTTGTCCGACGGTTGTGTCAAGGCGCAGTGTTTGTGTCCAGCTTTGAAGCAAGTTTCGTAGAAATGGTCCACGACCAATTCCGCGTCATTCAGATTCTTCAGCCACGTCTTGTTGGTGGTGCATTAGCTTGTGACCGCGCCTGCTAGCGATTGAGGGTTGAATAAAAGGACTTACACCGCTAGTATAGTCGTCAGCATCGGCTATGCCATCGAGGACCATTCGCCCAACCCTGCCGGGAAACATGGACGCGAAGGTGTTTCCGAGAATCGTCCCATACGACACCCCAATGTACTGGAGTTTTGGCTTCTCGTGGGTGGTCGACGAGTTTGTTGACGTCTTTTGCCGCAATTCGTCGACACGCTCGACGATCTCCAGCATATCTCGCGCAACAGAAGCGGTAGACATGTAATTGAAGATGCTTTTCGGGCCACCAGCCTGTGCAGCACAAAGGTCACTTAGGCCTTTCGCGGCCTGAATGTGAATGGCCAAGGATTGCGCCCCAGCAGCAACAGGGGGCATGCCCTCTTTCTGTATGTTGTCAGCCGCGCGGTTGAAGTTGTCCCCATTGTAGCAGTCGGCGCGTGGTGTGCTCAGCGCTACACCACGMGGATCAAAGCCAAGTATTTCGTAGTGTCGGTCTCCTCCCTCCAAGATGCCCTGCAGGTATCCCCCAAGCTCCAGAGCCATCTCTGTGCCGGATCCGCCTGGACCCCCCGGGTTGACGAGAACGGTGCCTCCGAACGACGGGTCGGTTTCAGGCATTGTAGCTGGAAGGGTGATTATTCCGATGGCAGCCCAGTTGTCCTCCGAGTCGTTGTTGCTCTTTGTCCAGTCGAGAGGGACCTTCAGTCGAGCACATCTGAAGCCGTCGTAACAGTCATGGTATTGCAGTTGCTGAGCAGGTTCCACTGATGACCAGTCGAAGCCTCCATCAAACTGCCTCTGCTGCAGAATGGCAAAAGCAGAGCCCATTGAGCCCAGGAGAAGTGAGTACGCAAGACTAGTGGTGATTGTGAGCATGGTGAAAATAAGCCTGATATGGAGGGGTGCAGACTGAAGTTGAGTGTGGCTTTGTTCGGAGCTCATGGCGACTTATATTCATTGCACTGCAGTTGCGGAAGTCCGTTCATGAGTCGCATACCTCTAGCCATTGATGATTGTCTATTTCTTGACATGGCCAAGTTATTGGAGGAGGATGCCGGAATTCAAAGCCACCAATTCGAGGCAGTCGTAGGATCTGGTCTACTGCACGTAAGCCGAGTCGTATAAGCATGCGCGGCTCTTATATAACGGGGGTCCATGATCTTCACCATCCTCGTCACGCCTATTCACTCTAGGCAGCCCTACTTGTACCTTGCAACTTGACAATTGACGACCCAATCACACAGGGTCTTTGGAGAGTCGTGGTCACAATGAGGCGGAGAAGCACCCCCAGAATGAAGAGCGGCTGTCGAACATGCCGGTAAAAAGTGTAGCGGCCAACGCCAACATCTCATCACGGCCTACCCCCCCCCTGACTTATTGTGCACAGCATTCGGCGTGTCAGGTGCGACGAGGCAAAACAATATTGCCTTAGGTGCACTCAAACTGGTCGGAAGTGCGACGGATTCGCTGTATGTCAGCAAAACACCGCCTCCCTCTGCTGCGCCCCTAGCACTTGTCCACAACAACTCCTCGCCGACGCTGTTCACAACTGTTACGTCTTACTCCATCCCCTTTCGGATACCCGGAATCCAGAGGGATCAACAGCTTCTACACTACTATTACGTAAAAGGCGCCAGGGAACTGTCTGGGTTCATACAGTGTGCAGACTTCTGGTCCAGAACTGCCCTGCTCGCCGGCCAGCAACGAGTCTATCGTGCGTCAAAGCCTCATGGCCTTGAGCTGCTGCTCGCCACCACGCACCAGACCGACGACAACGATGATGGGCAGATTGCAAGCCTGAGGGACATGTTCAGTAGGCTTGATCTACAGGCATCCTTCTTTGACGATGAAAGATGGCCGAGAATCAAGCTCGCATCACCGGACGACATGGAGACATAGGCAGCTCGGCCTACTTGTAGCCACTAGTAGCCCCCACGACACCTCCATGTCTTTCTTCGGGATCGAAGACGCACAAAGCCAGTTGATCAAGCTGGAGAACTGGCTCTTTCACTTCTTGCAGGATACCTCGGGAAAATTCAAGAGTCAACCAAGAGACTCTAGTATTCCTTCAGAGGTGCATGTGCTCGATGAGAATGAAGCAACACTTGGAAGAAGCGTTTCGACAATTGGGCTTACCGATACAACAACACGTACCTCACGCAAACCTCCTCCTCTTAATCATTATCATCATCAGCGGGCTCGTCAATCGGTCTTATTCAATCCTCCGCATGATCCGAGCAGCATTGCAATTTGCGCTGCACTCCATGTCCATCACGACGTACCTTATTCACCATACTACTTGCCTCCAGTCGAGATTTCGAACCCCTTCTGATCAGCCCAGTACCTTATCTTTGGCGAAATACCTGCAAATCCGAAGAAGGGCGCTCAAGATCCTTCAGTTAGGTATGTGAGAGCATTTCGGTGCACCATCCAGATCCAGTTGCAGGACAAACAAAACAAACAAAAATCCCGAGCAGCCGCCGCCGCGTCGTCGAACCCTCCAAATCTCCACGGAGACGGGGATCATCGCAGCCCTCTATCTGTTGGCACTCAAGTGTGCTGATTCGAGCGTTGGCGACTGGAGAAAGTGGTGGAGCTCTTGACAATCTATCAAGGGAGGAAGAGAGGGCTTGTACGATGCGGTGGCTGGCAGTCTGTGCTCTTCTTGGTCCAGTCGGCTACAAGCCGTCAAGTCTCAGAGGCGGCAGAACGAGGAAGAAGGCCCCTACCTCGCTCGGACTAACCCGCGTTTACCCTGACCAGTTCAGTTCAGTTCAGTTCGAAGCGGTAAAAAAAGCCCAAGTTGGGAGAAGTTGGGAGAATCGATGACTGCCACCTAGCTGTGTTCCATCATTCCTGAAATCCATGGTGACCTTCCGAGTTCGAGTTCTTTCTGGAATGAAATGTTGGAACCATCAGTCATCGCGCGCCTTCCTCATCAGCTCCAAACCTCCAACGTTCGGCGGGTTGTTTGCTGACCACGTGTGTCACGGGGTATCAAATCATTAAGGTACGTGATCTCAGTTGAGCTATGTCCTGGACCCTGCCAGATTGCGACGGTTTCGAATTCTCTTGATTCGAACACTAAGATGTAGCTTGAAACTCTGTTTACCTCAGGTTGGTTAGTTGTTTAGGCTATTCAACTCCAGTTAGTTCGATCCTCTAGCCTCAGTACTAACTCCTAGGTGTCAGCTAGACAAACCACCAAGTTGCTAGCTACCACCTTAATGCATCTTCGTCCTGATCATTTCTAAGGTAGTTGTATTAAATCATTGGCGCACGAGTCTTTCTCGCTGTTTCGATTTATCACCAATACCCTACCCCCGGTCGGAAGGGGCTCCGACTGGTATCATAAAGGGTAGTAGTAGGTTAGGAACCGAGTAGAATGAGTAGGTACTTCTTGATTCAACATGATGATGATATCTTCTGCTTTCCTCACAGCTCGACATATCCTCCGATTATTACCATTATAATTAACCCCCCATTTCTAACCACTCTTTAGTCCACCTCACCATCCTGGTTCCCGTCCCCCTTTAAACCCTCGTGATAGCATCAACATCCACCCTCTCTCCCTTCTTGTTCACCTCCCCGCCACTTCTCCTCGCCATTCCCATTTCCCGACCCACCGCATTAACAGCCTCCTCCTCACTCCCAAAAGACAAAGCCTCAGATTCAACGGCCTCGGTCCCCCTTTTGATCTTGACAACACTTATCGGAGTCTTCATCATCGCACCCGCACCATCGAACAACCCACCACCACCAGTCACTGATTTCTCAGCACTATAGGCCCCCGACTCCGATCCGGATCCAGAACCAGATCCAGCAGCGCCAGCCAGGGAGTCGACAGGCTCCGCACCAACAGGCTCAGAAAATCCATACCAAGCCACCACCGCCACGCCCAAGATCCCCGTGAAACAACTCATGACCAACGCCGCGATGCCTCCCCCCGTGAATCCCGAGGGCAGCTCCCCAGGCGGTTTCGGTTCCCCGTCTAGCAGCAACCACTGCTTCGGATCGTCCATGTCGTCTCCCCGTCCCGCAGCGTTACCTTCCACCGGAATCGGATGATCCTGCCCCTGCCTATCCCTACAAGCAGCAAAATGATCCTCTGGAATCTCCAGCGTTTGCTGCAAGACAGAAGGAGCCTCGACAAAAGTAACCGCCAACCCACTAATCATGTGCCACTCGATATGGCAATGAAATAACCACACGCCCGGGTTATCAGCTCGGAATCTAATCACCGCGTTTCCATTCGGTTCCACGAGCAGCGTGTCTCTTCGCATGGGAGGAGCTTCTTTATGGTCGTAACTTGATTCTTCGTTTTCGGACCTGGTTGACCAGGGTCCTTCGTCGGGACCGGAGCGGTGAAGGATTTGGAAGTTGTGTCCGTGTAAGTGGAAGGGGTGGCGGCCCGAGTCGAGGTTGTTGAGGACTAGTTGGATTATGGAGTTGTGGGCGAGGATGTAGGGGTGGGTGTAGGTGCCGTAGATTGAGGGGTTGTTGGTGATCTGGGAGGAGTTGGGGGAGGACAGGACGGTGTAGAGGGTGGGCACGAGGGGAGGGACGTAGGTGATGTTGTTGAAGAAGGCGTAGTTGGCGCCGGAGGCGAGGTTGTTCATGGATATGTTGAGGGTTATGGCTTGATCGGGGAGAGGGAGGATGCCGACGTTGTCGTGGGGGCGGAGGTGAGTGTCGTCGAGGGGTGTGAAGGAATCGAGTGGACTTGGTGAGGGGAGGGGGACGGTGTTGTTGTAGAGAAGGTAGCTGGTTACGTTGGGGTTGAGGGAGGGGGGGATGGTGTCGAAGAGGGTCTACGTTCTTGATGTCAGTATATCTGCAGAGCTCGAGGATGAGGTGGAAGGTGACTTACCGTGTCCATGCTGGCAATGATGGGAAAGTTGCGTGAAGTTTCCTTCTTGGCCGTGAGGAGAAAGCTGCATCTCTGAGCCGCAGCCAGATAGATCATGCCTGTCTCTGAAGGATGGACGTAAACACCATCCATCTCAACTATGGTCATGTTATGGTCTTCAATCCATATGTACTGACCCGCAAAGGCCCCGATGTTTGCAATGCGGAACAAGTAAGTCCTCTCGGGTATCATGGGCACGGTCAAATTCTGAGTGTCGTTCATGAGTGCCGAATTAGGAACTGGCTCGGCCCCAGTTGGGTTGTACTTGCTCATGAAGCGAGGCTGCAACACTGACATTCGCTCATGGTACCAGTCCGAAACGGTGAGAACAAGCTCTTGGTCGTATTGGAACGGGGCTTTGGGATCGTGAATAACGAGGGGTCCTCTAAAACCGTCAGGATATTGGCCTTTGTTGTGGGAGTGATACCAGTAGGTGCCCGGTTGGTCGACGGTGAAGTTGTAGGTGAAGCTGGCACCCGGGGGAATCGGACATTGTGTGACCATTGAAGGACCGTCCATGTGATTCGATCCGTTCATGAACAAGCCATGGAAGTGGAGAGAGGTGTCTTCATCACCGAGCGAATTCAGGAGGTTGACAATGAGGCGATCACCAACCTGGACATCTATCCTCGGAGGCGGCCATTGCTTGTTGATTCCAATCACCTGTCGCTCACCTAGGCCATCTGGATTTGCCGTGACCCATGATACGTCGAAGTCATAGACGACGGTGGCAGCGTATGCTGCTGTGGTGATGGAGAGTAGGACGAGCAGTGACAATATCCTCATTGTGAAGGCTCTCATGATAGAGACAATAGACGAATGTCGAACTTGAAGCAGTTTTTGAGATCTGATAAAGTCCGGGATCTGATAAAGAAAGTCTGGGCTCGCTCTGTCAAGGACTTTGGGAAGGGGGGGTCACCACTCACCCCTTCCCATCTCGCCGAGTGCCACCTAGGTCTAGGCCTTGGAAGCCTCATTGGATCAAGCAAGCTCCTTCCAATTCGAGACCGGGAGAGCCCATTTTTGCATGGCACAAAAATTATTGTGATTGAACGATCGAGAAGCTACTGTACACTCTACCCCGGGTACGTGTAACAGCAGACAGTGAATCACTGCATTATGGGATCCTTGGTTGGTGTCGAGACCGGGTGGAAGGAAAGCAGGGAAGCGGTCTGTCGAAGCGCTCTATCTAATCAATCGATCTACGGCAGAACTAGTGAGCATCGTTCCCGATCGGGCGAGATTTCTTTAGCTGCGCAAATTTATCGTTAGCGTCATGCAGGTTTGAGCCAATCGGTGGTCTCTATTCTCCTTCAGGCGGGGATATTTTTGATGCAAATACCTCGGCAACTACAGCCTTGGTAGCGTTTACAACCACCCACTGAGGGTTCTATGCTACCATGGCATCGATCCGGGTTATTTCCGGTTAACATCAACCCAGAACAATCGATATGGCAGGCGAACAGTCCATGAGTATGAAAAGACAAAAGGAACCAATCTTGAGTGAATTCTATGGCAAATGAACTATGCACTTGACCACTCGGTCACAACCGGTTCCTTCCTTGCTTGGCTCCATGGGCGCACAAAGATGTGTGTTCATGCACTTTTCCTTTCCATTATTCGGGAAGTACAGTAGCGCCCTTCCACCTCAGTCAAACAGGGAGTGCCACCTAGAGGCACACTAGTGCCACTTTATCGTTTTGTTCACTTTCTTCCACCATCAACATCTTCTTTCTCCAACGACTTGCCATCAAACCGTCCCGGCCTGCAGAACTGAAGACAGCCAACACCAAACAAACCGTCCCGCCGCCATGCAACTCTTCTCCGTCCCCATCTTCCTCCTCGTCTTCCGCGAGACCATCGAGACATCCATCATCGTCTCTGTCCTCCTCGTCTTTCTCAAGCAGACCCTTGCCTCCCCGTCATCATCATCATCATCTCCAGAGACAAGCCACCACAAACTTGTTGGCCATGCCGCCGATGAACTCAAAAAACCTACTACGCCGGTGCAGCAGCGTCTAGGCCAACACGACGACGATGAATCTCTCTCCACCTCCCCCCAACAACCCGTTGAACATCTCCGTGTGTACCATGCCCTCCGCCGCCAAATCCTCCTTGGTACCATCTCGGGCTTTATCCTCTGTATCGCCATCGGCGGCGCCGTCATCGGCGTCTTCTACACGCTTGGTGTCAACAAGTGGGAGAGCTCGGGCGCGGAGCTGAACTGGGAAGGAGCGTTTTGTCTCTTGGCGAGTTTGATTATCAGCGTGGTGGGCGCGGCGCTGTTGAGAGTGGGCAGGATGAGGGAGAAGTGGAGGGGGAAGATGGTTAAGGCTATGGAGGGGAAGGACAGCAAGGAAAAGGATGGGAGAGTTACAAGGGAGGAGGGTCAAGATGGGGAGGGAGATATGGAGCGAGGGGAGACGGAGGGCGGCGTAGAAAGGGGACGCGGATGGTGGGTGAAGATGAAGGCGTGGATGGAAAGGTATGTCATGTTTATTCTGCCGTTTGTGACGGTGTTGAGAGAGGGCGTGGAGGCGATTGTGTTTGTTGCTGGTGTGTCATTCGCTACAACAGTCCACATGCCAGACAGATTTGTCAACATCGTAGGATCCAGGGCCGCTACCGAGTTCCGCGGCATCACTGCCAATGGCGTTGGCCCAATGCTGGCCTCTTCTCTCGCGCAATCTGGGCATTTGAGAGCCAGCATTGGGCCAACGCCATTGGCAGTGATGCCGCGGAACTCGGTAGCGGCCCTGGATCCTACGATGTTGACAAATCTGTCTGGCATGTGGACTGTTGTAGCCCACTTGTGAACGGTGGAGGCGGTTGGGGCATCTTCAACGCCATCTTCGGCTGGACCAACTCGGCGACATACGGCTCCGTCATTGGATACGACTTGTATTGGCTGGTCGTCATTGTGTCTTTCCTCGTGATGAGATACCGCGAGGTGAAGGGGAAATGGCCGATGATCCCACGGAGGAAGACTGAGGTCGAAGATGGCAGGTCAGTAACGGGGCGGCCTTTGTCGCACCATGACACGAGCGAGAAGGCTAGCAGCCTTTTTGACAGGTTGAGCTGGAAGAAGGGCAGGTCTTGAGGAGAATGTCTACATCAAGTATCGCAGGTCGACAAGCCGCGTGTGCGACGAAGAAGAAGAAGAAGAAATAAGAAGGGCCACCGACAAGACAAACACCAAAAAAAAAGAAATCAACAACCAGTCAAGATGGCTCATCAGTGAACCCCTATGTTCTACTAGGCCAGATGCAAATCCCGCGGTGTACGACATGTGAGACACGCTGTCGGTCTTGTTCCTTGTTGAAAAGAACCACATGATCTGCCCCGTCCTTGGCTCGAACTCGAAGTCACACGGGGTGGGAGATGCAGGGCTGGACGTGTCAAACGGCAAACCGACTACGCCATATGACCAAGTGGTCGTTGGAAGGTGATGGTAGAAGGTATTGGACGAGACAATTATATGGTCATTGGACGGTTTGGCTGGTAGTGGAAGGAGCATGAGCGGCAGGCAGGCACGTACGCAGATACGCAGTGGTGGGCAGTTGGTCCAGGGACTCGGGCCAGGTTCGGGACCAGGTACTATGGAAGGAGGACCATCAAGGTCCCTGGAGCGGGAGACATATTGCCAGACGCGACTGTCGAGATGGCGTTTTGTTCGCTTCTCATACTTTATCTGTTTATCTGGCCACGTAAGCAGCTTTTAATCAAGTAATATGTATATATCCCCGTCTAAACGCCAACTCATGCAACTAACACTCCGTCCTTAGTTCCTCCCCAGACAACAACAAAAACTCCTCAATACTCTTCTGCTGTCCAATCCCACTCGTGAGCCAGAAAGAGTTCCATGGCCATCTTACTCGTCCCTAGCGTGCTAGAATATCTCATTCTCGGATCAGCCGCCAGACTTCTGGTGAACTTGAACACCCCCCTCTTCCCTTTATCCCTGCCATTGTCATCATCATCATCCTCTTGTCTCTGCGCCGCCAAACTCACCCAACTAACCTCCTCCCTCCTCTTCTCCCACTCCCCCCTCTTGATGGCGATAATCTCGCTACTCAACATAGCCTGCACGTAATCCAAAACCGGCAGCATTCTCGTCCTCAGACCGCAGTTGGTATGATGCCGATCAATCTGATAACCCGGACACTGTCGCAGGATGGAAATGAAGTGGCTGATTTCCATGGTCGAGATGCCTCCCAGCCCAGTGTCTGTCCCTGGCCCCCTACCACCACCGCCGGGGGAACAAGGTTTTTTAGGAGGACCAAACAACACCACACCCGTCCCCGGCCCGTTACCGCCGGCATCAACCTTGGCCAGCGGGTTCTCCCCGCTCCCATCATACTGGTTAATAGCCCGATCAAAGCTCATGGGACTGAAATCCACCAGGCTGAACAGTCCTTTCGTGCAGAGGAAACGAATCATTTCCCCCAGCTGGTAACTATCGCAACTAGCGCTGCTCTCATACCCCAGTTTGCACTGCCGGCCCTGAGCAGCCGCTTGCAAAGCCGAGGCGGCGTTGGACGTGAAACAGGCGCCGATGCCTGCGCTGCTGCCGCCGGTTGTGACGGAACGGGGTTGTGGCGGGCGCACGATGTATAACCTTAGAAAGTGCCGGGGGATGGACGCCAGAACGGAGAGGAGGCTGTTTCGCCGATAAGACAGTTCTTCTTCCAGGGAATCAGGCAAGTCCCACCATCGCGCTTTGTAGCGATTCTGATTCTCCCCATATTTTCCAGCTTCCAAATCCCCTCCTTCTTCCGAGTCTTCCTCACCGGGTAAAGCACCCAACCCCCACCTCCTACTCCCGTACATAACCAACTCCCGAGTCGCCGCCTGGAACTTTAGTGGGAAATCTAGCAGCCAGGAAACCAAGATCTTTTGACGCAGAAGCTCTTCCCCCGCCAAAGTAAGGGCGTGGCCGTCTTGGTCTTTTGTGATGCGGGTGGGCGTGGGCGGCCATTTCATCTGGGTTTGGATCTGGATCTGGATAGGGGGTGTGAGGGGGGAGGATGTGGAGAGGGAAGAGGAGGAGGAGGAGACAAGACGCGAGAGGGAGGGGGTGCAGGAGAAGCGGTCGGCGAGGAGGGTGAGGGTGGTTAGGTAGGGGATTGTGAGGGGGGGTGGTGTTACTGGTGTGGAAGGGGGTGGTGGTGGTGGTGGTGGTGTTGGCTGCTGTGTTGGCTGTTTTTTGGGTTCGTCTGCCCCCCCTGGCTTTGGTGGTGGTGCTTTCTCCCGGCCCTTTGGTAGTATCTTGTCTAGAGCCTTCTTCAGTCCGTTTGGTGGTGCTTTGGCTGGTGTCTTCTTGCCTGGTGCTTGTCCTCCTGGTCTTTGGTGGCCCTTTACTGGTGGTGTTGCTGTCTTCGTTGCCGGTTTGGATACTACTGGCTTTGTTGTAGGTGCTGGYGCTGGTGCTGCCTTGGGCTCCTCCGGTGGCGGTGCTTCTGCTGGAGRTTCTGCCGGGGGTGTTGCGTCTGTTGCCGGGGTCGGTGTTGCGTCTGCTGGCGGCGGCAGCGGTGGTGCCGGCAACCTCCCATGATGCAGTATATACAGCAAATCATGAAAGACATACCTCACCTCCGCACTCTGCGTGGCCTCATCATCCTCTCTGATACTAACCCTCGGCAGCTGCGTCCATTCCGCCTCTTCAGGACTAATATCTTCCAGCGAAAGCTTAGCAAACGCCGCCTCAACAGCCTTGGCCTCGGCAAAACGCGTGTCTGACAGAAGACGGGCAAAGTAGGGTGAATGCACCTTCAGGACAGACAGATGAACTCGGAAGCCAACTCTGACTCTGGGCTTGGGCGGTGGTCTTGGTGGTCTTGCTGGCTGTGACTTTGAATTTTGCTGGGAGGCTGTCTTGCTGGCCCGAGGCGTTGGTCGGGAGGAGAAGGCGGCGAAGGCTTTCTTGGCGGCGAGGATGACGGGCTTGGAGGTCTCGAAGGTTACGTCGAGAATTATGTCGCCGTTGGGGACGATTTCGATGATTTCCAGGTCTGAAGGGGCGGTGCTGCCGCCGTTGAGGGGTAGTGGTTTGGTGGGTGTTGACATGCTGCCTGCCCCTGGGTAACGATGAGAGGGATTTGTGATGCCAAGTGAGGTGCTCTCATCCAGTTGAATGACACGATGTTTCCTTTCCGTTGGACCCTCAACCCCCAGATACTTTGGGATGCAACAGATGCCCCTTCTAATGGCAGATGTTGAGTTGACGAGACACTTGAAGCAGTTGTTGTCGATGTCTGATATGCGAAGATTACGTGATCAGCCAGAGTTGTTCCCCGTCACAAAACTTCACGCTAACACGCATAAACAAGAGCAATCAAATGCATGATGACATTTTGAGATAAAATTCATCGACCGTGACGCTTCATCTTTTGTTACTCACTTGTGATTCACCCAACAGACGAAACGCCACGAGCCCCAAAAGCCTTTTCAGCCCTATTTATTCGTAACCGGAGAAACAGAAATATCGCTGGAGTTGTCAAGTCTAGATTTTGGATTACCCGTGGGTGTGAAGCGGCAAACGGTTGGTTAGTAATGCAAGAGGCGAAATTGTTAGTGCAGTCACTCACTGCCAGTGATTTAACAGAACTGACAGATGCGCTGTCAGTGGTGATGATCAGCACCGGGAATGCATTGAAGCTAGGTACGAAGCTACCTAGAGATGACGTTCCTCGTAACTCTCCACAATTTGACCGAACTGGTACGTGTAATTACCAGTTTGTATTGCAATATTTTGCAGGCCTTCAAACCTCATCTCAGAAACAACAGCGTCTTCCGAGATCGGATCTGGAACCATGTCTCGTTCACAAGAAAGGAGAACCCCTTTTTCAGATGTTTCTCGTTTTTGTTTGCCTTGTGTTCTCAGATCCTGCAGACTCAAATTAATTTAATTAGGTAAGGTGTTTGTTTGCTTGTTGTCTGTCCACAGCTGGAGTGAAACGTGGTAAGGTTGGCGTAGTGGTAGTGGCTAGCAAGTGAAAAATCCAGTAAAAATTAGGTAAAATAGAGGGCGGCCGAGACCGCTACTGGTGGATGACCCAGGACAACCCAAGACAAGCCCACCCCGACCAAGACCACCATCGTGCACTTTGTCGTCCATGTCGTGCCAAGCAATCGACGTCAACCTTTTGGGCCAGTTTCCTCTTTTTTTTTTCCTGGCATCTCCCCATCTCCCCTTTCCCACACTCCTAGTTTGCAAAGCACACCTTTTGCCATGCTCACCAGAGCAGATGCAAATTTTCATAACTCACTTCTCTCCGTCTTTCCCTACATCGTGTCTTGACACCTCGCCGCCGTCACCTTACCTACAGATAGGCAATGGCCGCTGTGCGCCGTCGTCCCCCTACCCAGTCTCTTGTCTCTGCTCTCCAACACCTCGAGCCTGCTTCTTTCCACGCCAAAGCTCCCAGAGCTGCCCAAGACACCGAACTGCTGGATGCCTTTATGGCCTATCTCTCTACCTTCTTCCACCATCCTCCCACAGCTACGATGAGACGAGTAACGATGCCCGGTCCGCGGGTCCTGCCCACAGCTGTCGGGAGACGCTACCTCCATGCATATGCGAGAACCTCCTCCAGCTCGACAACAAGCACCGACGAGCTTTGCGACCGCTTCCGAACTCATGCCCTCACCGATCGAACCTCGAAGCGCAAGTTCCACAACTACTTCGTCACCCATTTGCCGTCGTCCTCCTTACATCCCGATTCCCGCTTACAACATCCCCACCATAAGCTCCCGCGATCGGCATCGGTACCACACAAGCAGGATCCCGGAGCTGCTCCTGCTGCCGTACCTCCCAACATACCCGGTCGCGACCTCACCGTCGTCCGAATTCCCCTACGAAGCGCAAAACACCATTTTGGCGCGTCCGTCTCTCGCGGTCAACGTAACTACAATGAAGATACAAACCAGGCTGGTACAATCAGCATGCCGTCCTTCGCCAAGCGAGCCCCCACGAGCCTCGTTCGCAGTCAGGCGCGGTCTCTTAATGAGAACACCACGGCGAATAGCTCGTTTGGAGACCCCCAGATCTTCTACTTTGCCGTCTTTGACGGCCACGGCGGCTCCGAGTGTAGCGAGTTCCTAAGGGACGAGCTACATGGCTATATCGAACAGGCAGCACTGGACTTTGGTCTGCAGAGTAGCTTGCAAAGACAAGGCACGAGCCTGGACAGCTTGAGTAACCCATCAACGGAAACGTTAGGAAATGCGCCCAGGAGCAGCAAAGACGCACTTAATCGAATCGACATGAAGAGCCCCGAAGAAGTCCAGGACCAGCTCAACGTACCGGAAACAAAGGGCAATGCCATCGTCGAAGAAGCTTCCCACGAACCACCCCCTGACGGAGACGAGCCCATACCAGCAGTAGCAGACGAAGCCAAAGCCGAAGAGCTTGAAGTAGACCTCTTGGACGAATACCGCAACACAGTAGGAGGCTACTTCCGCCGCTTCAACTCTCGCTACTTTTCCGAACGAGCAGCCACCCGGGCCCGCTACTCTGGCTCCAACGCCGCCTCCTCCATGGACGACAACACCCTCAAGAACAAGCTCCAGAAGCAAATCGACGAAACCCCCGTCACCACGCCCGTAACTGTCGAGTCCGTCCTCACCTACGCCTTCCTCCGCGCCGACCTCGACTTCATCACTGCTCAAGCGCGGAAGCCCGACCCTGACGACCCTCATGTCGCCGACTACCCAGTCAACAAGGACGAAGTCCTCGGCCATCCGCACCTCCCGCCCTCCGGGCACGGCATCGGCGGCACCGTGCGCTTTAAGGGCGGCTCCACGGCCTCGATCGCCCTGATCGCCACTCCCACTCCGGCACCCTTCTGGCACCCGGCGGCACACAGCACCTTGCTCGTCGCTCATGTAGGCGACACCCGTGTATTACTCTGCGAAACCGCCACCGGCCTCCCTCGCCCCTTGACACACGACCACCACCCCTCCAGCCCCGCCGAGACCCGCCGACTGATGCGCTACGCCGAGTCTCTAATCACCGACTCCTTCGGCGAGGAACGCATCGGCGGCCTTGCCAACAGCCGGTCCTTCGGCGATATGCAATCCAAACGCATTGGCGTGTCTGCAGAGCCGGAGATCATACGGGTCAACATGGGACCGGCCGAGTACTCTTTCCTGGTGCTGATGAGCGATGGCGTGAGCGGTACCCTCAGTGATCAGGAGGTCGTGGATGTGATCAAGGAGGCCAAGACCCCCGAAGAGGGCGCCAGGCATGTCGTCGAGTATGCGACGGAGGTGTCGGCCGATGGAGATAATGCTACTTGTCTGGTGGTGAGGCTGGGAGGGTGGGAGAGGAGAATGGAAGGGGGGTTGGGTAGTCTCGGGACAAAGGAGATTAGGGATGCGAGGAGGGCGGAGGCGTTGGATCCCAGAAGGGGGAGGCGGTGATCATGTGGGGTGGTGTCTGGGAATGCTTTGCTTTCTTTCTGATATGGTTCGGCGATAGAACGCACTTAGACAGCGTTTCTTGTCTTTTTTTTTGTGACTTACGTACAGGTACATAATGATGGTGTTTGATTGTTTGGGGTGCATAGCATGGTGGGTTGGGATGGGGTGGGATCTGGGGTATCGAATATCACAATGATGCTTTCGGATCAATGTGATCGTTAACGGTAAAAGCGCAGCGTTCCGGGGAGTGTGGAGGAACCTGATCGCGTTGCGTGAGACAAACAGATTATCTGGAGTGAGACTTACAACACGTCTTTTTGACATGCAATATAGTTAAAAGTGTCGGGATACCCATTCACTCATAATATTTGTTTTGAAGCATCTACATACACCCTCATAGATAAACGGCTATCATCTTCTCGTGAACGTCTTTTTTCGCGCGCAAGTATAATTGTGTCCTCCCGTCTCGGTTGTAGTCAAAGTAAGGTAGCATTTGCTCGCCGCGTAATAGCAGTGTAAGTGATCCCGAAGACCGATTCAACGACCAAGATAAGACCTTGAAGAATATCAGACATGTGTATAGTCTAGACTAGTACGATACCAAGTAAGTTCTGTGATCGGAAAGTTTATGGGTTGCGTGTTTGCGGTATATAACTACTAAACCAAAACATTTTCATCAACCAACGAACAACACCCAACGAACGGTTGTATAGTGTAGCGGTTATCACTCCGGATTCTGAGTCTCCAAAATCATCAGAAAATATTCCGGCAACCCCGGTTCGATTCCGGGTACGACCTCTCTTTTTCGTCCTTTTTTCCGTATATGGTCTGCCTTCTCTTGCTGCCACCTTTTTGCTAATTCTAGTTTGACTTTTTTTTTACCGTCTTCTTTCTGTCTTTCTTTTTTGCCCTCTCTTCTATCTTTTTTCCGTTTTTCTTCTTCCTGGCATCGTCCCAAGCTATACAACGTAATACTTGTGACCCGAGTGAACATGCTCGGGCATATGCGGCTTGCCCAGATGCATGCGTCCCCACTTGAGTGGGAACCTCTAGAAAAAGAATTCCGAATTGCCTCACCCAACCAACACCGACCTTTATCAGTGTGCATCCGCAGCACACGCACAACAACGAGAACCACACAGGGACTTGAAACAAAAAAAAAAGGGTTCTATAGTGTAGCAGTTATCACTCCGGATTCTGATTTCTTGACGATTAGAACATTCCGGCAACCCGGTTCGATTCCGGGTAGGACCTCTTCTTTTGATTACTTTTCACATCTTTTTCTCACTTACATCCTTCACCTCCCTTTACTTTCTCTCTGGTGTTTTTGCTATCTGTCTTTTCGTTTTATGCTTGTTTTCCCGTCGTACTCGTCGGTTAGGTGGGAACGCTTGCCAACGTCCCTCACCAACTCTCCTCGTCCCTCATCATCAAAGTCGATAATATCTTCATTTGTTGACATCGCTAGCATATAAGGTAGCCACTCCCCCTTTCCACCTGAACGTCTGGTAGTCCGGGCTATGGATTTTGCTTGTACGAACAGGACCTTCATCTCCGTTAACCACTCGCTTTATATCCGTCTGATCCGACGAGGTTCCACACCGTCAAACAAGGAAAACGGCATCCAAACGAAGGTTCCTAGTCGGCTGTAAGTAAACAGACTCCCGTCAAAACCTTCCTCCCTCAGAAGAAGGCCCCCGATCGTGGGCTTCTCTTTCCATTCTTCCATGACCCGCATAGCTAGACACCTAAGCCTACCAGTGCTCTGTTTTGCTTCGCCGGCAACATCAGTGTGATAACTAGCAACCTTAACACCGTCCCTTTTCAGATCCCTATAGACACGGTCTGGTTCGTCAAAGGGTTGGGCGATAAGTTCAACATCGACAAGACGAGCGCCGCTCAGTACGAGGTTGGCGCCCTTCAGCGGCCCGTAGGGATCATCGTACTTGTGCAGTACATTGATCTCTTCCACCTTCAACTCGTCGCACATCCGCTCCTCTCGACATCTTTGGGTTGTGAACTTTTTCCTAAACTCATCAACCAGGCTTTCTGCATTGTGCATGAGACTTACAGGTGCGCCGACAGATGCCCACGACCAGCTCGACGCGACGTACTCCGATGCTCGACATGGAGTGTAGTCAGAATCCTGGTGGCCCACATTCCAGAGCAGTGCTTCCGGTAGATGCGAGCTCCATAAACCGGCAACGTACGTCGCATCAGGAAAGTCGTCTTGAAAAAGCTGTGCCACTCCCGAGAGAGCAGCTAGCCTGTCGGTCTGTTTGGTCAACAACCGATTGGCGTAGTTGACTACCAGGTTACACCACCGATTATACTTCTCGCGGGACCTGGCCAAGGTAGCGGCCAACTCGCTTTGGGTTCTCTTTAGCTCCTGTCACTCTTCCCAGTGCTCTTCTTGAGAATCGACCTTAAGCATGTCATCATCTCCTTGGCACAACCATGGCATGTGTTATCTCCTTGACAGAACCATGGCAGTTCCGAAGTTCCGCGGTGCTCACGACACTCCCACAGCAACTGTTGCTGGCCAAAGAAAATACTCCTCCTGGACAACGCCCTTTCCTGGAGCGTCCATGCGCGAAGCGGAAGGGGGCTGCTATCTGGATCTCGAGAGTTCCGCCCCTTGCCGTTGTACGCTGACTGCCAGTGTTGTGGCGCATATGCCCAAATGCGAACCTGAAAAGACGACCCCGTATCACCACAACCATTCGCGGTGGACATGGGGACCATCAAGTCGACGAAGGGCCCGCGATTCCCCTGGACGTCCTCAACCAGTTGCAAGCCCTCGCTGCTGTCATGAGCGCTCAGAGCTGCCAACGTGCAATACGCCTGCGAATACACCTTGGCCATTAGCCCCGCCTCTCTGGCCCAGTCCTCCTCGTCGTCCTGGACGATACAAAGCGAATCGATCCACAGATATCGCTGACCCAACTGCCGCGTGACATCCACCGCATCTTGAAAGGTCCGCGGAAGATCGACGAAGGGGATCCTTTCCATTCTCTTGGCCAGAGTCATCTTCGTTGTCATCATCGGACGCTTTTCCGGCGGTCCCCAGCAGTGGCTTAGCGTGACGTACGTTGGGGGCAGCAGTCCCTCGCAGGGGATGTCGCCTGCTAGCTCGGAAGAGACTAGCCTGATGTCGTCGCCGAGGTGTGGTGGCTTGCTACCGCTCTTGGAGTTGAACGCCCCGACGTCTAGCAGTCTGGTGGGCAAAAAGTCTCGAAAGGCGGGTTGGCAGTTGGGATGGTTGTGGAGACAGTTGTCCAGCCAGTCTTTCATGAGCTTTATGTTGAAGTGTTCGGTGCGTTCTTTGAAGCCTAGCAGGGAAGAAAACCGAGGCTCTACGTGAAAAAATATGAGCAAGACAAACACCTCACTCACGCTTCAAACAAAGGAATAGGAAGCATTTCTTGCGGAATGGGTAAGGTAAGGTATAAGGTACTACTTACGCCATGACATCGGAGCAGCACTAATCTCCCCCGCAAACAGCCGACTCATATTCTTACAGTAGAACTCGTACTTCTTCTTATACTTGTCCCAATGCCGCCGCATTATGAACGGGGTGTTCACCCAAGCAAAGTCCGATCTCTGACCGTCTATCGGCCTCCAACCGTCGTTGCGGTTCGCAGCCCAGAAGATGATTTGACTTAGATGACATCCCTTTTCCGCTTCTGCTCGCATATCCGTGAACGATCGGAGAGTGATGGGAGGGTCGTGGCGGTAGTATACTCCGTCCCAGGGCTTGGAGCCGAGCCAGGCCGGAACTTGCGAGCAGACATCGCAGAGTTTCGGCGCCATTGTTAGAGGTCTAAGGTGTTTCGGAGCCGTTTTCGATGTCGACACTGAGCAATGATTGACTCAAAGCGTGAGAAAAGTAGGTAAGGTATGAATATATCGAATGTTGGGCAGAGTTCTGCGAACTTGAGGAGCGAAGAGATATGTACAGTGGGTCACCAAAAAAAAAACGCCCAAGTTCTTTTTCCCCGCAAAAAAAGGCCTAAATTCAACTCTTTGAACCTTTCATTGCTTACGCCCTCTTATCGCAAATGCTATACCAGAACTTCGTCAAGGAGATATTTGAAAGAAGGTATCTATCGAAATTCTCCAAAGGAATGCATTTAGAGAGGGTGCGAGATCTCAAAAAGCATCTCGATTTTTACCCACTATAATGCGCTATAAGTCCATTCTCTCATATCAATTTAATCCGCCGCGGCTTAACACCATCAAAAAACGCTACCGCCATGTGGCGGAACCTTCCCACCCGGCTGTATACACAAAGATCCCCATCGACATTAAGTTTCTCCTCCCTGAGAAGAAGGCCCCCTATCACTGGCCTCTCCCTGTAATCTCTTTCCGCCAACATACCCAGACACCAGAGTCTACCACCGCTCCGTTCTGCTTCCCCCTCTACGTCGAGGCCATGATCAGCCACCCAACGGCCGTCGATCTTTAAGCCGCCGTAGTAATAAACAGACCCCATAATGTTCTCGGGGTCTGGCTCGATCAGAGTTTCGGTAAACAGTTCCACCTCAACAAGACGGGCACCGCCTATGATCAGATTCGCGCCTTTCAGCGCACCATAGGGGTCGTCGTACTTAGGGAGTAGGTTGACCTCCTCCACTTTCCATTCTTCGCATATCACTTTGCGTGGATCTCTTTCCCTGTCTCTGTCTTTATCCTTGTCCTTGACATCTCTGTCCTTATCCTTGACATCTCTGTCTTTGTCTTTGATATTAGAGGTAGCTGGATGGGCGGGATCTTTCTCAGATTCGGCTAATATCTTCTTCCTCATCGACTTAAACCTCCTGACAGGATCCTTCGGCCTAAAACTCACACGCCCATTGATGGACGCCCACGACCAACTGGGCGCGACATACCCCGCCGGTCTCCTCGCCCCCAACTTGTCGTCAACCTCCCAGAACAGCTCTTCCTCCAGCCGAGAGTTCCATAGCCCAGCCACGTACCGCTCATGAGGGAAGTGGTTCCGCTGGTAAAACTGCGCCATCCCGGACAAGGCAGCCAGTTTGTCCGTGTCCTTGGATAGCAACCGCTGGCTGTAATCGAACACCATTGCCCACCACTCGCGCTCACTTCGGTAGGCCGAGAGCAAAGAAGAAGCGGTAAAGGCAGCGCCAGCGCCAGCGCCAGCGCCAGCGGCGGCAGCAGCAACTTGGACCGAATTGCCGTCACGGTCTTGAAGAAGGCTTAAGCTTTGAATACTTTCCTTTATCCCCGGCCACTCCTTCCATTCCCGTTCCGGGTCCAGCACAGGATAGGCAGTGTGATGCCACGGCCGCTGCGCAGTCGCTTTCAGCTCCGCGCACTCCCACAACACCTGGTTTTTCGCAAAGTGGATAACTCTCCGCGAGAGCTCGCGCTCCTGGAGCGTCCAGGCGCGCGAGCGGAGGGGCGAAATGTCGTCACAGAGTCCGATTTGGACTTTCCCGTCGTAGAGTGTGGACCAGTGATCTAGGGAGTAGAACATTCGAAACCGGAAGAAAAAGGGGTCCATAGCGTTTTCGCTTTTTCCAGTACTACTACCACCAGCGGGATACGCATGTGAGGTGATCATGAGATCCATATAGGAACGGTCCTCGTCTAGTGGTTCTAAGCGCAACCCTTCGCTGCTGTCGTGGGAGCTCAGCGCGGATAGTGTGCAGGACGAGTGGGAGTATACCTCGGCCATTAAACCGGCTTCGTGCGCCCAGTCTTGTTCGTCGTCTTGGACGATGCAAAGCGAGTCGATCCAAAGGTATCGATGGCCTAGTTTGCGGGTTATTTCGATTGCGTCTTGAAAGGTTCTTGGCAGCTCAAAGAGTGGGATTCTCTCCATTCGCTGGACTAGGTTGGATTTGGTTGTCGTCGATGGGCGTTTCTCTGGCGGACCCCAGCAGTGACTCAGTGTGAAGTAGGGCGGCGGGAACTTGTTCATATCTGATTCTGGCCCCATTGTTGGACTCAAAGACACGAGCCTGACGTCGTTCCCGAGATATGATGATTTACCCGTTCTGAATGCTTGAACATCGAGCAGTCTAGTTGGCAAGAAATCGGTGCCCGTCTCCATGGTCTTCTTGATCTCGCAGCATTTCGTATGATTCCGTCGGCAGTTGTCTAACCAATCCTTCAATAGTAGCACGTTCCTTTCAGGATCTTGATCATTGTATCCCATAGGCGGCAGAAACCTCGGACCTACATAGATCACCAAGCATAATCGTAAGCATGAACGTCTCTCCCAAAACCCCAAGACCCAGAAACACACATACACTGGACAGAGAGAGAAAGACAAGACCCAGAAACACACATACACTAGACATAGAGAGAAAAGAAAAGAAAAAAAGCAACTTACACCAACTCCCCGGCACCGTCACCACATCCGCAGCAAAAAGCTCCCCATTACTCAAACAAACAATCCTATACTCCCAATAATCCCCCGTCTTCTTCCCCTCCCTCCCAAACACCAACGGCACATCTTTATACCTCTCATCATGCCTCGGATCCATCACCTCGGGCAAGTAATACGGCCTTACATAGTACTGGTAGCGGGACTTGCGCTTGGTGAATTTGACGATCATGAGGCAGAGGTCGCATCCTCCTCCTTCTTCTCCTTCTCCTCTTGCTCCTTTGTTTCCTTCTTCTTCTTCTTCTTCTTCTTCTCCTCCTCCTCCTCCAAACTTCTCTCCACTACCACCATTTCTTTCCGCTGCTGCTGCTTCAGCCTGTGCTTGCATCCCCCTCCAAGACCGAAGCGTGATGGTCGTGTCATTGTAGTACGAATAATCTTCCCAGGAGAGGGAGGCGAGCCAGTGGGGGACGATGGCGCAGACGGAGCAAAGCTTGGGGCGGCGGGCCATCTTTGACAACTTTTGACGGCGTTCGGGCAATGCTTGTATGCTATGCAACGCTACGCTATCCCAAGTTTGAAGCAACGAGGGTGGGTATACAATGTATCTCGGAGGTAGGAGAGGGCTTTCGATGTCTAACAGGGACAACAACAACAAAACAAAGCAATGGTTCACTGAGAGAAAATTAAGAGGAGCGAGTATGAAAGGTTGAAAAGTCAACATGTTGAATATGGTGCAGCAGAAGAGTTCTCTGCGAGTTGATATGAATGAGATGGAACGAAGAAATGTGCAAGGCGACTGAACTTCGCAGGGGGGGAGGCCAATGTCGTTACATTCTTAAGCGCCGGTGCTACACTACTTGACTACCCTGCCAGGCTCTGAAGCGCTTGGGTTGTTAGCTCGTTAGGTAGTACGCTCATCATGAAATTCAAGTTCCCTCGGTCGGGTATCTGCTGCTGATCTTCTCGCTTTCCCAAAAGTCATAAACTAGCCACTTTGGCGGGAATCTAAGGTTGTCATTGAAGTTGTGCGACATGAAGAGGAGGGGATGGATTCAGTTGACACGAAAAACTCTCTCAGTAGGTTAATCAACCGCACGTCAACAATGCCAACAAGAAGAAGACATGGTTTAGTATCATCGGCGTCCAGGATTGACAGTCGCCGTACACTCTTAACCCTCAGGGGCAATAGCACATCAACCCTGGCCACTCCAGACATACTCTATAGAACTATTGAGCTCAAGGGAATGGTATCATACCGAAAGGAAAAAAAAGAAGACAGAGAGCACCAGCCTCACCACGAATCAAGCATACTCATAGAACCTCGTGACCTTCATTCGTCATTCAAATAATCCAAAATCATGGCATTACCCCCTTTCCCAACCCCACGTAGCCAAGTTTAATACCTCCGATGCTCGTCCCTTCCACCATAACCTCCTCCGTATCCACCACCACCTCCATATCCACCACCATATCCACCGCCGCCACCATCACCACCATATCCTCCTCCGTATCCTCCTCCACCACCATGATGACCACTTCCCCTAGACCCTTGCCCGGGGTATCCTCTTCCATCCCGTTCCTCGCTACTACTCCTACTACCATGGCTTCCTCTCCTCCTCCTACCATCTCTATCGCCACGTCTATCATCCCTCTCGTAATGCTGATCATAATTCCTCTCATATGCATCAGCTCTTCCACCATGGGGATAAGGAGCCGAACCACCACCGCCTACTGGGCCGCCATGGGGGTAGGGAGCACCACCGGATGGACCGCCGCCATAGCCACCGTGGCTGGGAGGGGGACCAGCGGAGTAACCAGCRTATCCGCCGCCGTAGCCAGAGGGACGAGGAGGAGAGGGGGGACGCCCACCACCGTAGGAGCCGTAGGAGGGCCCGCCATAGGGGGGTTGAGAGCCGTAGGAGGGTTGAGAGTGGTAAGAAGGTTGGGAACCATAGCTGGGCTGGGAAGATCCGCCGTATGATGGACCAGAAGATCCTCCGTATGACGGCTGCGAAGGGAAGCCGCTGCTGCCCTCATAAGCTTGGTGACCGCCATGGTGGTACCCGAAGATTGCAGGGGCGGGTGAGGGACGGCCTGAACCATGGGCGGAGGATCCGTACCCGGAGGAAGAGGGGCGGCTGCCGTAGTAGCGACCTGATGGCGGGGAGGCAGGGCGTGGGTCGGCGGAGGAGAAGTAAGAGGCTGCCTCGCCGTGGGTGGGAACCTCGTGGTGAGAAGAGGAGGCGGAATAGCCGTACTTGTGGCCAGTGGAGGAGGAGGACCTACCGCCACCTCCGCCGCCAGGACCTCCTCCGCCAACAGGAGCGGAAGTGTCAAGATCACGGGTCTGGATCTTGCTCCAGAGAGAACCAGCCACCTTGCCGTGGCCGCCATCGCCGCCGCAGGAGGTGTGGCCGCCGCCAGGGCCGCGGTTAGTAGACTGGCCGTTCAGAATGTGATTGTGGCCTTCCTTGACAGACTTGGACGAAAGCAATTTCTCGAGTTTGTCCTTGAGCTTGGTCTCATTACGCCACTGCTTAACGGTGTCATACATCATGCGCTGGATCTCAATGTGGGGGTCGAAGTTGGCGGGATGGTGGAAAGCACGGAGGACGTCGTCAATAACCTCGTAGTCGGGCACACCGGGGTTCTCCCAAGCGTAAACGACGCGCCTGATGAAGAGGGTTAGCGAAACGAAAATGGAGGGAGAAGACAGGAGAGAAGACAGGAGAGAAGACCTACGGGACGACGTATTGAAGGATGGTGGCAGCCACACGGCCAGCGCACGAGTTCAGAACGTTGGTAAAGTGGTCCTTGGAAAGCATAGAGTGGGTAGGATTGTCGCACTGAGGGTTATTCCACGGCTCGAGCTGCTGGTTTGCGCTGGTCTCGATGAGACCAGATGAGCCCTCCTTCAACACTTGGGTGACCTGGTTGATGATGGGGCGTAAGAAAGGAGCCAGCAAGCCAAGAATAAAAGCCGTCAGAGTCTCGCTGATCTTCTCCAGCAGACTCTCCAAGCCGGGGATCTTCTCGATCATGTTGTTGATGGACCTCACAATCTTGTCACGAAACTCGAGGATTGGGTAAATCCTGGCTGCAGTCTTGACGGGGTCAAAGTTGGGGCTCATGCCAGGAACGACGTTGACATTGCCAGCAGATCTGCTGTTCTCCTGTTCTTGGGCTTCAGAGGCAGCCTTTAGGCTACGGGCTGTGTTGGCATAGCCGTCACCGACACCCGGAAGCTTGGAAACAAGGGAGATGAAGTCGCCGTCATTTCCAGAGGGGCCGCCCAAGTTCAAGCCAAAGAGGCTGAGGCCACCACCGCGGGAAGAACCACCGCCGGATCCCTTGGTTAGTTGCTCAGCATTCAGGAGGGCATTGTTCATTTCGTCAACCTCGGACTGGGTGAAGTGATCGTTGGCCTCGCCCAAGACGGAGTGCAAGAAGTCGACTCCTCCAAAAGTACCGGTGACTAGGGGCCAAACTTTCTTGCCATTAGGGAATGTGAATTCAGTATGTGCGCCAACGTGGGGGAAGATTTGACTTTTGAGGCCCCGGCTTTTGTTTTCGTTTTCAAAGATGTCGATGAGGGCCAATTCGCAGTAGTTGCTGTGGGCAGGAAAGTCCTCAAAGGTGTGAAGGGCCTGTCCCAGGCACCTCAAAGCCTCGCACAGGTCAGACTCCTTGCCTTTGCCATGAGAGCCGCTGGTATACAGACGACCGTAATGGATGCAACGCTGCAAACTGAAACGAATATAGCCGGCACTTGTGGTATTCCAGCCGGAGCGTTGATCCCCAGCCGCTTGTTCATTGGCGATATAATTTTTCATACCGGTCATTTGATCGATCTCGAGTTCTCCGGGGTGTACCGGTCCTCGTAGTCTTGGGTCATACTCGCGGGCATCCTTTCCATCAGCGTAGCCAAGAGGGTTGTCGATGTGTTCCTCGGGTCTGTAAACGCCCAGGCGCTCCTCGGTAACCTCGAACTCTTCGGTAGCGTATCCATGAGCCAGGAAGGAAAGAACCCAAACCTAGTGACAACAGTTAGTGGATGAGATGACATGGGGGCGCAAATGCGATGAAAGACTTACAAGGATGCGAATGGTAGCCGCATTAACTCCCTTCAAGCTGCCGACATCGATAGCCTGGGAGTAGTCTCTGAGCCAGTTACCAAAGTAGGTGCGCTTGACCATCAAAGTGGTCCACTTTTTGCCGTTGATGAAGGCCAGAGTCTTGAGGACGTCTTCGATATCGCCATGTCTCCAGTTGTGGCCCTCGACCTGGGCGATGGAGGGAATGTTGCCAGCGCCGAAAGCTGCGGCCTTGTCTGGGAGAACAACCAGGACCAGAGCCAGGACCAGCAAGACGCTGCCCCAGCCTATCCTGAGAACCGCCATTTGCGTGCGAGTCAATGTGTAGTAACTTTGGGTGTTATCGTTGTGTATGCGTGTGCAAACGGATGAAGTGTTTGGTCAATTTTCAGATGGAAGAGGTAAAGATGTCTTCCAGCATTTGCCAAGATGTAGTAGCTAGGTGCTGTACTTAAACGATGCGCGTGACTCAGCTACCTGTACCTATCTCTGCGTGCGCAAAAGGTGTGTCTCGCGGACGTCTTTGGAGAGTACAATTGGAGGACCTTGAGGACAGAGTAAGACTGGCGGCCGGAAGCTGGAAAGAGTGTCCAGTGGGTAGATTACCTCTACGAAGGACTTTTTAAGAGGATGCCCTGGGGATGGGGAAGGAACGGCAAAGCTGCCACCTGAAGAGAGCTGAGCTGAGCTTGATCAACGAGGAGCGCCAAGCACTCCAAGCATAACCCTTGACGTCAGATTTTGAACTTCCCCAAGTCTCAACTGCACTGAACACTGGACGCGAGGCAGGTGCTCTCCTTGTGAACGAATTGAATTGCCCGCACCCGCAGTCAATGCTCTCCAGTTCTTTCCCGCCTTTCCAATCTCACGAGCTCCAAAGCCGCTTCAAAGCCGTTGCTGCGGTCGCGGCGCAGTTCCCAAGAGCTCTTGGAGCGGGCCAATCAATGATGATCCCGCCGTCCCATCTCGAAGTTCATAAAGTTGTGCACGGTGCTCAGTGTTTGACTTGATCTTGAACCCAAATGACTTTGCGATACCTATCAATCCCATTGGACATCTTGCTTTCCCATCATCTACAAGCGGTATACTGTAACTCCATGCGGTTCCACCTGCATTGTCGTACTTTGTCTCCCATCCAACACTGTCACATGAAGCAACAAAAAGGAAACACTCCGACAGGAACAAGACATTGGCAACGGAGAATTGCACAAGTCCCGTGCCGCTCACCACCTTGCCCCGCCAAAATCCAAACTTTCCAAGGGACCAGTGGGGAAAATGGCAATCGGCAGGTACCGCTCCCGACCGACAACCGCCCGACAAGTGGGACACGATAACGCGATTACCAAGGAACCCGTCTCCAGGGTTATGCGTGCGGTTTCAGAGAGATCCAAACAAGATCCAGGCAAGATCCAGCGAAAACAATGCCGATAAAAAAAAGAAGTTCGATTTCCCGTCTCTGCCCTGCGCCGTCTTGGCGGACCCACCGGCACCATCAGATAACGCCACCCTCTGCTGACCGTTTTTACGCGCATTCCGTGGACAACGAGTGACAGCTGTCGCGCGCCCCCGGGAACTTGGGAACCCCTGAAGTCCGGGCCTAGAAAAGTCGTCCGTTCTTCAACACGCAACAGAAGCCACGACTTCCCTCCACTTCAAATCCTATAACACCCGGACGGACCAGAACAACAACCCCTTTTTCACTAACTACATTATTTCACTACTATTGCCTTTTTAATCTCCAGTCTGGTGCTTTAGGTTCCAGGCCCTCCTTTATAAACTGTTCGATATCCCCGTTGCGAGGTAACCCGTGTCTCGTCTTTTCGACCTTGTTCTTTCACCGCCCAAAAAGTTAGAAGCGAGAAGCGAGAGAATCCCATACCAAACATCCCAGCACTCCCCGAGAGACGCCGCCCTCACTTTGCAGAGAGCATAGCATCCTGCGGCAACAATACAGCAACCATGCCAGGCCGCACTCTCCCCACCTTCACCATCGACGAGGTCGAGTCGCACAACTCGGCAAAGTCTTGCTATGTCACCGTTGGCAAGAATGTCTACGACGTGACCGACTTCCTCGAATCCCACCCCGGCGGTGCTGATCTCGTCCTTGACTGGGCCGGCAAGGATATTGGCGCCATTCTCAAGGACGAGGCGTCGCATACTCACTCCGAGGCCGCATACGAAGTCCTCGACGAGTCACTGGTGGGATATCTCGAATCAGGAAACGGCGCTTCGGCGAACGGAAAGGCAAAGGGCGGCGAGAACGGAACAGAAGAGCAATGGGTTCATCCTCGGACGGGTATGTCCTGCGAAGAGGACCTCAGCAAGGACACCGACTACAACGCCGACTACAAGACACACAAGTTCCTCGACTTGAACAAGCCGTTGTTCATGCAGATCTGGAATGGTGGTTTCTCCAAGGAGTTCTACCTTGATCAAGTCCACCGTCCGCGCCACTACAAGGGAGGAGAATCTGCGCCTTTGTTTGGCAACTTCCTTGAGCCTCTGTCCAAGACGCCTTGGTGGTTGATCCCGCTTGTCTGGTGGCCATTCATCTCGTACGGTGTCTACGTCGCATTCCAGGGCTTTGGCAGTGTCGCTCCCGTGGCCGGCTATTTCGGATTTGGCCTCTCTCTCTGGACTTTGATCGAGTACATTCTGCATCGCTTCCTGTTCCACCTTGATTAGTGAGTATTCGCACATTATTCTGCGCAGCACTTGAATACGAGTACTAACCAGTTTCCTTCCAGCTACCTCCCCGACAACCGCGTCGGCATCACCGCACACTTCCTCCTCCACGGCATCCACCACTACCTGCCCATGGACAGATACCGCCTCGTCATGCCGCCCACCCTCTTCGTCGTCCTGGCTGCTCCCTTCTGGAAGTTTGCCCACACCGTCCTGTTCTACAACTGGTACGCCGCCACGGCTGCCTTCTGCGGCGGTGTCTTTGGCTACACCCTCTATGACATGACCCACTACTTCCTGCACCACCAGACCCTGCCCGCCTACTACAAGGCGCTCAAGAAGTACCACCTTGCCCACCACTTCCTCGACTACGAGAACGGCTTTGGCGTCACCAGCGCCTTCTGGGACAAGATCTTTGGTACCGAGCTTGTGTACAACCCCAAGACGAACTAAGTGCCACTCCTAGGTGGACTTTTGGAGTCTTGAGTTCGGACTCGCTTTTCTTCACACAGTCCGACTACACTTTTGCAAGGCGTCGTTGGAGTACATACTTATTGAACACAACCATTTTTAATGAAAGAAAAGGGAAAAGGAGTATGTACATAGCATAGGATTCATGAAGTATTGACGCCGTACATACGCATAGGATGGGCAGGAAATCTCAAATCATGGGTTGGGCAGCAAGGGAAACAAAGAGAAAAGTAAATGGGAAGGGGTTTTTGCTTCTGTTTGGGCTGGTCAGCCGGTTAATAGGCGAAGGGGGATGGGCGTCTAGCTGTTGGGTTGGCTGGACTGGGCTGGCAGCAAGGGGGAATCATCATGGATATATGTTGCTTTTTTGGTCGTTGGTCAATACCCCCTAATGTTAATACGAATAACTTGGAAGTAACGTGAATGGAATTATGCTATCCAAAGAAGTGTCTGTCATGCGTGCTGAGAGTTGATATCGCTGGGGGAGTTGGTCGAGAATGTGCACCTTGTTGGCTACTCTTAACTCTACAGGAAAACCATGGACTTCACCCAGATATAAAGCGCTCGGCCGTCATTTACTGTAGCCGTGAAGAAAGGCGGTCAATGCAATTTGCTTGGCATCGATCAGTTTCTGCGAGCGGACGTCACGTGCCCTCTAACAAATCTGTCTCGGGCGGACCGCCACAGCCTGAAGTCCCAGCGCCCAGACCCCTTGAGGCTGCCATTTCGGTTGAATCCATTTTATTGAACTGCGACTCCCAACATCCAACTGAACAACCATCAATCATACTTAGCACCACCAGGCAACCACGCCGAATTCTGTTGCTCTAGGTAGTCACAGAGCGCTTGTCTGAAATCGTGCCAAATCATCACTACCTATCGACAGCTCGATCTGAGTACAGCGAAATAGACGGAGCAAATCGCACTACACATATACGCAAAATGTCGGGCCTAGACGTCGAGGCCCTCCTCGATTCCACTGCCTCCAACAAGGAGCAGATGGACATCGACCCCCCTACCACCAACGGCGACGCTGACCAGAACGGCACCAAATCCGAACGCCGCGACCGTGACAATGACCGCGATAAAGAGCGCGAGCGAGACCGTGACCGTGGCAGGAGACATCGCGACCGTAGTTCGGGCCGCCTTCGCAACTCGTCGAGTGAGGCTGGTAGAGACACCCCCCGCAGTGAGGCCGGAAGCCACCGAAGTAGGCGTCGGAGCCGGAGCCGTGATTCTGGCAGACACTCACGCCGTCACAGAGATGGAGACTACTATCGAGGCCGCGGAGGCCGCGGAGGCCGCTCCCGATCTCGCTCCCCGAACCGCTACTACCGGCCCCGGGGCGACGATCACCGCGGTCGCGGCGATCGT
>RAOB01000291.1:0-39336 GCA_009804825.1 Neurospora sp. FGSC 26638 | reverse complement strand
GCGGAGCGGGCGTATCGCGCTGCGATCGGCGGTGCGTCGGCTGGTGGTGGGCTGTTGCCGTCTGCTGGGACGGGAGAGGGGAGCGAGAAGAGCTGGTTGGAGGATCAGGAGGCTTGGAAAACGGTKGTGGAACGGACGGTTGGTTTGGTTAGTGTGTATAGGGATCATGGGGAGAAGGTGGAGGAGATTGGAAGTAAGTGGAAGGTGAAGGCGAGAAACGCGGTGAGGAGTGTGAGGGGTAAGGCGAAGGAGGCGTGGGAGGGGAGTGAAGAGTGGGAGAAGTTGGAGAGGTTGTTGGAGAAAATTAACGAGGCTTGATAGCTTGCGGATGTTGAATGTGATCTAAGAGCACGGAAAAGTTATAGGTTGGGTGGGATACTTCAAAAGTTCAAAAGGGGCATGGGATACATTGGTACATGGTTCACATAGAAATGAGATTTACACACATTGTTCACGGGAAGGACTCGGAGACATCCAGGTGTTAAGAAGAGATGGAATCGTTCAGGGGTATGATGGTGAAACTACCTAGTCTGAAAGGTTACCTTATACACGAGTTAGGGAAGAGAAAAGAAGGAGACCAAGAAACTGCCCAGGGCGGTCGCCGGTGTGCTTGATGTTGAGCTGTTGACCATATGGTGGCGGGAAAGAAAATAGAGATTTGAAGTTTGGAGGAAAAAAATCCGAGTTCAGGATAAAAGGGAGGATGATAGCGAGGTGGAGGTTGAGTTCCTTGTGGCGGAGTTACGCCGATGTGATTGTTACCTGTAGGTAATGATGTGGTTGGTGATGGTATGTTGGTGGTATCAGTGGCTCACGGGTGACGGTATCCCGCGAAGCCACGTACAATGCATCGAAGCCAGGGCAGGCTTTTCATCTCGTGGTAGGTAACACATTCCACGCCTTCAATCGTCATGGACATGTATGTGAGTGATGTGTTCTTTAGCATGACATCCCTTCGTATCATCTGCTTTGTCCTTGCCGTTTGGGTCCTCCTCATTCAGTGCCAGTGAGTCGTCCAGATCGATCAACTCCCACCTTTCACGTCCAGTCCACAACACTTCACTGGAACTGAGGCCCCCCCTTCCCCTCAGCAAAACCCCCATTCACAATACATACATACCCGTAGGACGTGTCACGTATGATACAAACCCCAATCAACCCCAAACTTATTATTCCTCAGCACCAACTGATAACACTCCATGGTCCCTTTACTCCCAACAACCTTGGCATCCCACTTCACATACTTCTTCCCATTTTTATCATCGGTTGCAACCTGCTCCCCACCTTTCGCGATGAGCATGGCCTCGGTGTACTCAACAATCTTGATCAAATCGATATTTCCTACATCTTTGTCAAGATCCCCGCCAACGTGTGCCCTTGGACGTCTTGACGCCGATGGCGCACGCGACTCGTACGAGGCGATGACCGTCTGGCGCGGGCCTGAAAAGAACTGCCACAGGCCGCCGCCGGAGTCGATGTTGGCGCGCAGTTGGAGACAGTCGCCCCATTTGGGCGAGAGGGCGGATGATTGGTCGATGGCGGGGGAGTAGTTGAGGCATTCCAAGTGGGAGGAGTCGCGGGCGGCGATGAGGGTGGCGTTGGTGTTGGTGGGAGGGTTTGGGGGAGGGTTTGGGGCAAGGTCGGCGGGGAGGGCAGTGGTGGTTGTTGCGCCTAGAGTGAGGAGGGTGAGGAGGGCGGTGGGGATCATTTTGGTGGTTGTGTTCCTTATGGTGAGTGGATGTGGTGCTTTATGTTGGAAAGAGAGTGTGGGTAGGTATAAAAGCGAATGGACCGTGGTGTAACGAGCACAGCTCGGTTACAGTTGTTGAAAAAGAAACACGATGATCTTGAAGAAGAAGATGATGGTGAGCCGTGCAACATTTTGATTACGGGCTAACCTTGAGAATTTATACACAGATATAGATAGATCTCCTTCAAACACGCTACAATCCTAACTCCCGTCGGATAAGCTGTATGAGACGGCACGTGTGGCTGTCATGTTCTCCCTTCGAAGCATTGTACCACAGAGCTAACAAAGAGCGTACAGCAAAACTCTGGCCAAAGAGTACCTACACGTCTTCTTGTTTGTCGGTAGCGGGAAGAGCGGGAGGACCCTTTGAGAGCCAACAAAGCGCCACTCGTTGGCTTGACTACCTAGAGGTAGCATTGTAATTCGATAGTATTTTCGACTGATACGTTCCAGTGACTTTTGCTGAGGTCACCGAGCCACGGAAAGTCATGATCATGGTTGGTCCTGGGACCAGATCACGAGTTGAAGTTACCTGTATGGGATCTCTGGTACAATGTTCCGTGTCAGGATGCAAACCTCGAGGCAAGGGAGACAAAATGCGGAAGACGGTTCAAGTACGTTTGTATGAAGAAGTCAGGGAAGTGAAGCAACCAGCCGTCCCAGGAAGCGGGAATGGGGGCCGTGTGTGACGTCGTGGTGTCCACAGACGTCTGGTTATCAGGTACGAAGGCCAGATGAGCCAACAATAATCCACTGCATCGCCATCGAGCGAAGCGAGGTCCCGCCCCGGATGGGGCCGCCGGAGGCATCACTTCGTCACTTCCCTTCTTTGCAGAGGAACAGCTCCATGGAACACAAGACATCATCACATTATATCATCTAATCAACAATCATTACAATAGAATCATAGTACACCCCCTTACTCCCACTCCCTCCTCAACTTCTTGGACTTCTTGTGTCCACCGCACTTGCTATAAGCAGCAATGCGGCCCTCCAACTGCACATCCACCGGCGTCTTCTCCTTGATGTAGTTCACCAGAACCTCATCCAGGGTATCCAGCACCACGAGGTTACCAAACGCCTCAGCGAAGAAATTGTCGCCTCCACCAGCGACGAAGTCAATGGTGACCACCTTGTACTGCTTGGTCAAATCCAGCTTCTCGCCGCCGATAGCGACAGCAGCAAGCGTGCCGACGCCGTTGTCGGGAGAGTTGGTAGGTTGGTACTCGATCTTGATGCCGCGGGAGACCTGGAGGAACGAAGTGACGGCTTTTCCGTTGGCCTTGTTGACGCGGGCGACGATGCCGGCGAGGACGTCCCACAGTTGTTGACCGGAGAGGGTGATCTCCACGACGGCGTTGCCGAAGGGGAAAGCGGTGAGGACCTCGCCGCGGGTGATGGGGCCGACGTCGATAGAGGCACGAATACCGCCAGCGTTGGTGAGGGCGAACGAAGGGGCAACACCATCGGTGGAAGCGTTGAGGCGATAGTCAAGCATGGCGTCGCAGATGAAGTTGCCGAAGGTGCACTCCTTGCTTTGGCAGGTGGACTGCTCGAGAACGACGTTGGTCGTGCCGACCACCTCCTTGGAGTACTCCTCGAAGGGCACGCGCCACGCGTCGATTTGCTTCTGGAGACCCTCGTCTTGCTTGGTGGTGTTGGTGAGGTGGATCGGACCGCCGTGGTACTCGAGGATCTTGCCGTCGGCGTCGTAGGTGACGTCGATGTAGCCGAGGTACTCGCCCCAGCGGTAGGCGGTGACGATGAAGACCTCGTCGCCGTCCTTGTTCTTGACGATGGTGGGGTAAGGGCCCTCGGCGCCGGGGAAATCGCCGAGAGGGGTGTGGCTGTGGCCGCCCATGATGAGGTAGAGACCCGAGGTTTCCTTGGCGAGACGCTGGTCCTCGTCGTACCCGATGTGCGTGATGGCGGCGATGCGCTTGATGGAGGTGGTGGAGCGGATGTGGTCAATGGTGTCCTGGACGGCCTGCACGACGTCGGTGAAGATGGTGCCCGGGCCGGGCGAGGAGATGGAGGGCACGGTCTCGGTGGTGACGCCGATGACGGCAAGATCGTACTCCTCGTAGATGTGGTAGGGCTTGATGGTGCGGTTGAGGCGCGCGTTGTCGGAGAAGACGTTGGCCGAGATGATGGGGAAGGTCAGGTTCTCGAGGAACTGGCCGAGCACTTCGTCGCCCTTGTCCCACTCGTGGTTGCCCAACGTCATGCCGTCGAAGCCGAGCTGGTTGAGGGTCTCGGCGATCTTCTCGCCGCCGTAGTAGGAGAAGAACATGGTGCCCTGGAACTCATCACCGCAGTTGAGGAGGAGCGAGTCCTTGTGCGAAGGGCGGGTCTCATCGATGACAGTCTTGACGCGGGCATAACCGCCATAGCAGCCCTTGGCCGGGTTGGTGCAGTCGGTGCCGGAGGAGGAGAACTGGTCGAGGTGGGCGTGGACATCGTTGATATGGTAGAAGGAGATGTTGTAGTTGCCGTTCTCGTCAATGAACCGCTTGGAGAGCTTGCGCTCGCTGATCAGATGGTCCTCGGCCGAAGCCAACATGCCATGGCCGCCCAAGAACAGCAGGCCGGCCGCCGAGAGGAGCTWACCGAGAGACGCCATCGCGAAGTGACTCGGTCGGGCAGAGGTCCAGATGTCGTTCGCGAGGGTGAAAACAAGGACCCAGACACGGACGGACTCGGTACCGCGTTGGACCGACGTCCACGCCCGGTCTTTATATTAACCTCGTTCCTGGCAGCACCAGCATGAGGACCATTCCGGCAGCAGCAATCTCATGTCGATCGGTGGCCACGGTCTGGGTAGTGTACATGCGTTAGCTTATCTGCGCTGCTACAGCGTGGTAGTGGAAGGGCAGGTGGGCGAACCTATTGGCTATCAGCGGGCATTGTTCTCCTTGTGCGGCCTGTGCCTCGTTACGCTGCAGCATGAGAATCCCTGGGGCCGGGAACACCAATGCAACCCCCCAAGCGGCGCGGGATTGGCTCACCATCTTCGGGCATCGGCAATGCCTGGCAGGTAATCTTTATCACCTTCCCGGAATGTGGTAGGCGAGCCCCGCCGACCAGGGACACCTATCGCCCGCTATTGATTTTTATCCTCCTTCCGACCTCAGTAATTTACGTGACGAGTCGATGCTGAGGGTGATTGTTGACATGGTGTGTTTTGCCCATTCTGGGTTGAGATGAAAGATATGGCTGGTACCTTACCTGCCAAGCGGGGCTGTGGGTACCTCTATCCATGAAATCCATGCAAAAGTCGCACACCTTAATTGGAAACAAACATTTGCACTTTTAAGATGACTGCGGCGAGGCTCAATTCTTACCAGTTGGGTGTCCTATTACTGAACTAATTCATTTTGTCCGCGTTATCGTTCGTCTCGTCCATCCTTGTGGCTTCGCCTGAGCGCACTTGTAGAACTGCCGTGTGTGGAGAAATCACCTTGCACTCCCAAATGGGTTCCTTTTAAGAGGTCGTGCAGCTTCGGCTTTCGGGCAGCCCTAACCCGCGACTAGTATTTTACTACAGTAAGGTATCTTGATCTTCGGGCTTCAGCTAACTTGGCGGCCGTCAGGCACCACGCGATTCTGTCAGTTTGGAGAGTTAAATCTAGCCAGTAAGACGAGGGTTCTATATGAGGACTAGCCTCCCAGCCACGCAGAAAAGTCGTGCAGACCTTCCTAATACTCTGGGATCCCCCAACCTGGCTGCACAGCTGGAGATTCTCTACTCGACACACTCAATCAATACAGCGATTTACTCATATTCTCGACAGTACGATCACTCCGGGATGCGTCAACCGTGATCTCCTCTTTTTGCAACTTCACGAGCTTGAGTTCAGTGCCAAGTCAACATAGCATAACCACAGCACCCTCCTCCAAGCAAGATGATTTGCGCCGACTGTTCCGAGTTAGCTGTCCATCTTAATACCAGTATTCGTACCATACGCGTGGCACCCTGCGCGAAAGAAGGACGAAATCTGGGCGATCGTTTCGTACTTAAATGGAAAACAGTTGAGCAACTCCTCAAATGCGATGCATATAAGAACTGTGACCTGTGTAAGGCGTACGTCTCCATCACGACGGTGGAACTGCTGAATAGCCACAGACATGAAAAAGGCCCAATTCAGGTCTTGGTATATTTGAAACAAAATACCGACAGACAAGATTATTACGTAATCTACCAGGCCAAGTTTTACTTCCCTCGGTTTTACCAGAAAATCCGGAACTGTGACGAACGGCAGTTTGATCTGCCTAAATGGGATAGCTGAAGGTGAAGACTATCAGAAGACGTTCGGTGAAGCCAAAAGGTTCACACCAAGTAGGGTAGCGTTATACTTGTCCCAGTGATGATGATCAATTGACTACTGTCGAACTATCTGACAATCTGAGTTCTCCAGTCGTCTCTTTATACTCTGGCCGTCTTGCCTGATTTCCTGTATTTGTACATTGGCTCACGATGCCTTCCTGCTCATCGTGAGCAGTGGCTCACGGTGAGCACTCTCCCACGGTGAGCGCCCTTCCGGCCAATCCCCGTCTGGGGTTACACTCAACCATCTCTAACAGTGCTGTCGCGTCCCAAGGGCTTGGTCAGCCCCTGTGTCGCTTAAGTTCGTAACAGGAACCCAAACTTTGAACTGTGGCGAGGTAAGTAGAGGTAGCTGCGGTCTCTCTCTTATGATACCATTAGTAGATTCATACCTACCTATGTAATCCTCAGTCCTCGTTTAATTCCCACATCGCTATAGTATAATGATGGAATGCGCTGGGTCTAATCGTTTCCTCCTATTCAGAGCAAATATCTTCCAGCGACCTTCTTTATTACGAAAATCGGCAAAAGATAGAAACACCAGTTTCGGGTCATCGCGAGGTTGTCCAGAGACTTCCATCCCAAGGAAGCCTGGCTCAGGCGGCACCTAAATCCCAGCCCTATGAGGGTGTCTCGTGGGCGAAGCCTATCATGGACGTCAGAGGACCAGAAACTGCTGCTCAACTAAGATCCTGGCTGTGGGAATGTGTCAATAATCACCCGAAGTGCAGAGTGGCGCTGTCTGGTGAAAGATTTGGGATGTATTCCCAAACCTCGTCCTTGGATCAGAGCAAGCTACCCTCCCGGATACTTGATGTTGGGTCTACCGATTCACTTCTTGTCAGACTTGTCGAAACCACAACAGAAACCCCTAACGCTTCTTACGTTGCGCTCAGCCATTGTTGGGGCCCCCCAGACAAACAGCCTCTCAAAACCACGCGAGATATATTGGAGGACTACGTACGCTCCGGTATCCCACTTGATCGCCTTCCTCCAACTTTTGCGGACGCTGTTTGGGTCACCAGAGGGTTGGGCATTCGCTATCTGTGGATCGACTCTCTATGCATTATCCAGGACTGTCCCTCAGACTGGGAAGCTGAGTCGGGGAAAATGAGCTCTATCTACGAAGGAGCAACACTCACATTGGGAGCTGCGCATGCCCACAACTCGTCCGAAGGGCTCTTCAAAGGTCTTCAAAGACCGGACCCGGAGAAGGTCATCAAGGTTTACACGCACATGGCAGGGCATTCAAACCTGGCACCCTATGTGACCTGTTTTCTTCCCGAACCGGATTGGAAAGACACGTGGACTAACCCGTGGTGTGACAGCCCCCTGGCCAAACGCGCTTGGGTGATGCAAGAATGGAGCCTCTCTCGCCGCTTTGTATGGTCCGAAAACGCATCACTATACTGGAAGTGCCGAGAAAAAACCGAGACGGAACTCCGCGTCAACAACTTCCGGATTTCGTGGCTTCCTTCGTTCGCCGTGCTAACCAGCAACTGGCAGCGGTTGATGCGGGACTATGTTCGGATGCAGCTCACTTATGGGACTGATAGACTGGTTGCCCTTCGTGGCATTGTAACAGCCCTCAAAGGATCTTACAGGAAAGAGCAAGAATACCATTTCGGCATATGGCTGGAGGGACACAAGACACTTTTTTCACTGTTGTGGTGCATAACCGACTATCGTCCTGACCTCCCCTTGGGAAGTAGTCTTCAGGAAATACCGTCTTGGAGTTGGGCATCCGTCCCTCACGGGAAGGCATTTAGCGTGCTACTGCCTGATTCTGAGGACGACCTGGACACGTGGGTAAGAGACACTCAGTACTATTGCGACGATCGAGGTATAACCGCAGAAGACAAGGGAACCGAGCTTCACTTACGTTCACGGATAGGCGTCGTGCAACTTTCATGTTTTTCACATGAGGATGAAATTAGCCGTCATTATCAAATTTCAATTTACGTTACAGACTCGAGCCCCGAAAGTACAGATTCTCAGGAAACTGTTGACACGATGGCCATAGGGGTTATGACCCTCGACCATGCTCTCGAAGTACTTCCTACACCGTCTGGTATCACGCGTCATGTCATTCCGCTCGTCAGACAACACTATGATGATCGCTCCGTCACTAGCAGCATTGATTATATATTGGTCGTCGAACCTACGAACAAGTCCGATGGCAGCAAGGCCTATCGACGTGTAGGAATGGGCTATGTTCAGCGGCAGCATTGTGCGGAGCTCGAATGGAGCTGCTGGGAGAAGATCCTCTCTGAGATGAAGACGGAGGATATCGTCCTCGTTTGACACGGTACTACCTTGTTGCAACGATGAGCGGGGCATTTGTGATCACCTTTTCTTGTGTTTGTTGTCGATTTGCGTTTGCTCTTGCGCGGTCTTTGAGTGTTATTTCTTTCTTTGTTTTGCAAGTTTTCGTCTGTTTTTTTCCTGTTGGAATTGGCTGCGGCACCAGTATGAAGAAAAGGGAGGAAAACAAAAACAATGTTGCCTGGGAATTCGCCACTCCAAAAGCCGGGCACTGGTTTTACCTCAATGTAGAGGTACCACAGTCCTTACTGTAATTACTTCTCATACAGAGTCGGTTACMTGATCAGGATCATGTAACTCAGTCATTACCTACCGGCTTATATGTCCTAAACACATGGGCTGTCCGAGCATAGGATACCTAGTTATGATAGGTCCTAGCTTCAATGATTCACTCCTTTGCCCTACATCTGGACTTGCTACCTGTTCCGTGTTCCTTCCAGATCCGATAGAGCGGCTGAAGTTATGAGTGGAATGGACATTATGCCAGCTTTAGGATGAATGTCAAGATCGCCCTACCCCATGGGGAAGCGCATTTAGCCACAAGCGCCTTCCCCACAAAGTAATATATAACGCGGCAATTACTTGCCGTGCCGTAATATCCGTATGCCCGATGTGGATGAGATCGCTAATGTCCGTGAAGATTCCGCGGAGCGACGAGGGGACATGAAACAGAAACACGAAGCCACGTGAAGTTCAAATTAGCCGCCCAACCTTGACGGAGATATAGTGCCGCTCAGTCTGAACCTCCCCGGTTGTTCTTCATAATTCTCACCCTCAACTCCAAAGTGCCCAAGTGACCTCTACAGTGCCCAAGTGAAAGTATAAAACCAGCTTTCCTTCCCATCTTCCCGTCCTCTTCGCGTCCAGTCAAGCTACATCTCCAACTTCCCAGCTCACACTCTCACATCACTCCACCATCACTCCTCCCACCATGAAGCTCACCACCTTCGCCCTCCTCCCCATCCTCGCCTCCGCCGGCCCCCTCACCTCCCGTCAATCCTGCCCCAAAATCCACATCTTCGGCGCCCGCGAGACCACCGCCCCGCAAGGCTACGGCACCTCCGCCGGCCTCGTCAACAGCATCGCCTCCGCCTACCCCGGTTCCACCAAGGAAGCCATCGTGTACCCAGCCTGCGGCGGGCAATCCTCGTGTGGGGGCGTGTCTTACGACAACAGCGCCTCGCAGGGGACTGCGGCCGTGGTCAAAGCCGTGACCAATTTGAACCAGAGATGCCCGGATACCAAGATCGTGCTTGTCGGGTATAGTCAGGGCGGACAGATCATGGATAATGCGCTGTGCGGAGGGGCGGGGGCGACGTTGAGCGGGAATGCGTTGAAGGCTGTGAAGGCGGCGATTTTTATGGGGGATCCGCATAATGTTGCGGGGTTGCCGTATAATGTTGGGACGTGTAAGGCGAAGGGGGTAAGTGAAGTTGAGGGGGGGGAGGATGGGGATAGAAGTGATAATGCTGACATCGATGCTGTGTAACAGTTTGCGGCTCGCCCGAGCGGATTTCAGTGCTCTCCTGCGAGCCCGTCGATTATCCAGAGCTATTGCGACTCGACTGATCCTTATTGCTGCAATGGGAATGATGCGAACTCGCATCAGCAGTATGTGAACAAGTATGGGCAGCAGGCGTTGGCGTTTGTGAAGAAGTTGGTGGATGCCGCTTGAGTTGAGGTTAGGTTCAGTTGGGTCGGAGATAACGGCATGGGCGAGGAGGCTCTTACGGTACTCGGTGTTGGACAACATGATGCATGGCGGCCCAAGTACCGTAGTTGCACGGTACGATGCTGTAATGCAGGGTCCCGAAGGACGGAGGCTATGTATTTTGTCTAACCAAACTTGATTCCTATCAACATTAGTTCTAGGTAAAAGGTCTCTTCATGAACTAGAATTCATAAGGATTAAAGGCATATACCCTCCGTCCAATCATCACTCGTATCCAATCCGTTTCGTACTTCGTTCCTCTTCACTCACCCTCTCAACCTCAACTCACCCACTCGGCTCTAGAAGAGACCCAGACCCATACCGGCAGCACCAACAACACCAGCCAGAACCATCACGCCCGATCCCCTCACACTGACCGCAGCATTCTGAGCAGGCGCGCCCGAAGCAGAGGCGCTGGGCGTCGCACTCACAACCGCCGATCCAGATCCAGTTGGGACAGCAACACCAGTCGAAGTTGACGAGAGAGCAGGGACAGTGGAGGTCGAGTTACCCGAGTCGGAACCGCCGTTCTGGCCGGCAGCAATCGAAGCGTTGTACTTCTCAACGATCCACTTGACAGTCTCCATGGTGTAGTTGCCAAAGTAACCGCCGTGCACGGTGAGGTCCGAGCCAGAATCGCAGTAAATGTCGCCAGTGTCGCACCAAGAGGCGATGTGCGAAGCGAGGGGCAGGCAGGAGGTCATGTTCTCGCGGGCGAAGATCTGGGTATCGGTGTCAATAGCGAATCAGGGTAAAGTGGCTGAACAAGGGAGACTTACGCCAGTCTTTGTGCTGGAGCCAAGGTTCCAGGGTGCCCCGGCTGTGTGGCTTGGGTCACCATAGGCGACGGCCGCGACGACTGTTGTCTCACGTCAGCTTCATGTTCATGCCCAATCTCAGGGGTCCAATCTCAAAGATGACGGGATGGATGAAAAGTGGGAGAGAAAAACATACCAGTCTCATTGAACACCTCCAAGTACCCCTTGCTAGCCTGGTAATCCGAACCCTCTCCGGGAATTCCACCACAAAGCGAGTCCATCATAGCATGCGCGCCCTGGGAGTAACCCAGCAGGGCAACCTTGGTGTCCGGGCACTTCTCATGGTAATCGACGAGCCTCTTCTCAAAGCCAATGGCTCCCTTCTCCTCCGAGGTGGTGTAGTTGGAAAAGGTGGCGGGATAGTCGATGGCCTCGATGGTCGATCCGGGAATGAGCAGGGTGACGTTCCGGGCGACAACGCCGATCCGGCCGAGACCTGGAGCTTCAGTGCTGCCGCGGGCGACGATCAAATGGATGCCGGTCGCGCAGGGCTCCTCACGGGTGTAGTGGGAGACGGAGGCAGCGGCCTCGACAAAGCGGGCGACGATTGTCCACATTTTTTTGGCGGTAATGATATGAGTGAGGGAGTGAGTGAGTTGATGCTCTCGTGTCGACCGTATAGAAGCTGTCTTGGCGTGTCCGTGCAGTACAGCTCTTTGACGATGAAAAAGGGAAAGAGAAGAGAAAAAAAGAAGAAGAAAAAGAAGGAACGGGAGTGCGGGAGCGGTGCAGATGGGAAAACACAAGAACGGAAGGGTGTGGTCAGGTGGGATTGAGGCTTTCGGGTTGGGGGCAGGAAGCAGGAACAAAAAAAGCAACGACACCTCGGGCGCACTATCAGACCACTAACAGGGGGAGACCGCCATCCTTTGTGGAGCTGCTAAGACACAGCCAAGTCCGCTAAGATCTGGCCGGCAAGCCCGGGGCCCCAGTCAGCAGCTTAAGACCTGCCCGATTTATCACCAATGAATGACCGAATGCTACATGGCCATTTCCAAATTAATGCATGCTGTCAAAGCTGTCAAAAGTCAAAACCTTCATTCGCAAGTTGATCCTCTTCTGGAAAATGCCCCGCTGGATAATGCCCCCTGATCAGTCTCGGATCCCGGTGAAGATACTGACAGACATGGAGGCCGCCGGATGCGGGGAGCCGAACGGGAGCGTCAATCAGTGGATGTCGGTGGGCCGAGGCACGCGAATTTCGGATGTTCCCGTTCGTCTTTCTTTGAATGAGAAATGAGAATATTTTATGCGACGACGCACGCCCCAAATACGATATCAAGCAGCATGTAAAGATCAAAAGGGGAGTTTCCCCGGCAACATTGTTTTTGTTTTCTTCCCTCCCGTCCTCACAATGCTCGTGCAGCAGCCGATCTCAAAGTCTGGTGGAAAAAAAAGGCGACGAAAACCTACATGAAGAAAAATGACAATTCGAAACGGAGCAAGAGCAAAACATCAACACAAGTTCCAACTTAGAGTACGTAGGTAGGTGTGACGAACGGCAGTCTGATCTGCCTAAGTGGGATAGCTGAAGGTAAGAACTATCAGTGCTGTTCGGTGAAGCCAAAAGGTTCACAACAAGTATGCTTGCGTATACTGGTCCCGGTGATAATGATCAATTGACTACTGTCGAACTATCTGACAATCTGAGTTCTCCAGTCGTCCCTTTATACTGCATCGTGAACTTCCCTGCTGTTACGATCCAATCAGAGATCAGCTATGTAAGCTAGATCCTATGTAAGCTAGATCAGATAGAACCAACCGACCAATCAGGTTGGACCCGAAGGGAGGACCCGAAGCTCCGGGTCCATGGCTCGGGTCCACGGGTCCAGTATATCGGGTCCATGAAGGCCGGTATATAAAGACGGCCTTCCCAGGCCTCTTTATATACTGGCTCTTCAGCAAGCAACCAACTGATACAATCGACCAGTACCTTTTGGCTACTACTACCGTTGCTACTCTTTGTTCCCAGCGATATAYTCCTGTGCTTGTAACGGTCCGTCACACCTGCCACCGTCGTTATCTTGTCTTGCGAGCCTGGCTCGAGAGTGGGTTTGGCTCGACTGTGAGCCTTTGCCTGTCTGTGAGCTCACTTCCTTTGGCATGGTTACACTGCCCAGCCTTCACGTGGCTGTTGTGTACCGGTGGCTTGGTTGGACCGTGTCCTTCGCTTATAGTTCGTAACAACTGGGTAGACTATGTAAATAGTTAGCGTGTATAAGAGCAATAATAATATATTTACTTATACTTATTTAACTATATTTGACATTCGAAATCTAGGTAGTCTAGGCGGCTACAAGTTCAGGGTATAAAACCCAGTCCTCCCCACCGAGCCTTCCCTTTTGGAGGTTTCCTTCCTTCTTCAACTTATTGTCTTCAGTCCAAGTTAGCCATTAGGGTAGTACAGTCTTTGCACATCGTACCCATCCCTGGTTACGCCGTGACAGGTAGCCGACCTTAGGGTGCAGGTGGGTCGATCTTTTAAGGGTAAAAATTATATATTTCTACACTTTAAACCTTAACCCAAGGATTCTACCATATGCCAAGAAACCCGGCCAAATACACAAGTAAATATAAAGTGGGATTTGATTTAACCCACTCAAATATAAATCTATACTTATTTGCATACTTACTTATATTTACTTATATTTGCCAAACATATTTGACTTATTGCCAGCGCTGCTTCTGAATGCTGCGTAGCTCCAGCTCTTCCTGGAGCTCTTTTTGCTTGCGCTCCTCGGCCTCCTCGCGCTCCAACAGGTTGATCTCTTCGTTGGCGCGGAGGAACTTCTCGTAAGACTTGATCTGCTCGTACTCCATCTCGCGGCGGTGCTCCTCCTCCTCGTCCCCGCGACGTCGCTCCTCCTCGCGCCGCCTGATGGCCTCGAGCTCGAACTTGGCCAGCGCAGGCCACTGCTGTCCCTCGTGTCGCAAGCTACCTGCAGTTTGTCCCGCATGTGTTTGGCCATGTTCCTCCGTGCTTTCCAATCCTGGTGATTCCTGCTCATCTTGGGCCAGTCCAGGCTCATTAGATGGGATCACCGGATCAGTGAACGTTGGGATTCCTGTCGGCATGGTCTGTTCGTTATGGTTTGACCCAAGCGATTTGGACAAATCATAATCGCTTATGAAGTTCCTTGCTTGCTCGTCTGCAGAAATCCCATGCAAGTATTCCTCCTTTGATCTAAAAGCTGCTTCTCTTACTAGCCTCAAACTCTCATGCTCAGCAGGGACAGAAACATATTCCTCCTCACGCTGGCGCTTTTCCACCTCGGCAGCCTTAAGCGCAGCCTCAAACTCAATTCTTGCTTTTTTTTGAGCTTCAGCCAGCTGTTCGGCGTGTTTCTTCTGCCTCTCTTCCTCTTCCTTACGATCATGAACGGCCTTCTTCTCCAGTGTTTGGTGCTCTTCCTTGGCTGTCCGCTCCATCTCATACACCTTCTGCCAGGATACCTCTTTGAACCCTGGTAGGGGCACTCCCAGTTTCAGCTCGAGCTCTTCAATTTGCTGCTGCTTAACCCTTTCCAAGCTTTGGGGCTCTTCAGTTTCGGACCCGGCTTGAGCCGTTGATCCCTCGCCCACACTTGGGGCTTGGTCACTTTGATGCTCTTCATCGAATCGCTCGTTCTCTGATCCGAATGACCCTGCAAAACTTGCCGAGCTCTGTGAATCCATCACACGTGGATCTGAGCCGTGCGATCCATCTTCGTCCATGCCGGTATCTTGTTCATGTCGTGGAAGGGCAAAAATAGCAAGCTGCTCGAGGTGCATGGCGACATGCTTCTTGAACCGGCTAGTGCTGACAATGAAGTCGTCTCCTGGTTTGGCAATCCTCCCAGGGGGCATCTTTTTCGCGATGAGTTCAGACCAGTCATCACAGAAAGGACAATCGTTGGCCTTGAAGATCTTGGTTGTGTCCCGACCAGCATCTTCAAACCGCTCAAGCTGATCAGGTTCAAAATCTCCGTGAGCAGTGAGAATATGCCGTCTGAGCACGCGTCGTGTTGTCTTGTTTTGCCCGTCGTTAACTCCACATAGTACACAGGCGTAACTGCATCTATGTTGTTCAAGTTTGTGGTTAAACCATGATGTCCGGTCTTCGAAGAACTTGTCGTCACACTCGGTTCCACCCACTGTGCAAACATAGGCCTTAAGATCGCGATACGCATGACGCCTAAAGTGTCGAGCATGTGTGTTAGTGTTATCCGGGTTTCAATAGCTGGAGATGTCCTAATACGAGCTGCGTGGTGTGGTCTGACCTACCGCCATGCCTGTTCCGAGCGGAATTGCTGAAGAGTGTAGCAAATAGGACATTCGAAGGGTTCGTCTTCCGGTGATAGATCTGCGAGTCGAGGTAGTTTTAGGATCGCCAGTGACTCGGACGTTGTAGAAACGCTGCAATGAGAGACCGCGTCACCGTCTTCTTCCAAGGATCCCTGAAGAATATCCCTCAGATTTTTCTTGCCAACAAATGTTGTCGCTTTGCTGGACTGCTTGGCGGTTGTGGCCTTTTGGCTTCCGATCTTGCCCTCATCTTCCTCAGCCGCCAGATTGGATTGGTGGTCTCGACAATAGCGAATAAACTGTCTCCGCTTCGCAATCGCCTTTCCGATACGCAATGACTGCTCGCCAGATCCCAGTTTTGGATGCTTCTGCTGTACATAGTCAATGTCAAATCGATCCAAGAAGGCGCTGGTTGAGTCTCGAGATGCGCGGTGAAAGCGGTCGATTCCGCGCGAGGCCAGTTGTCGGACAAGAATGCCGATCTTCAAAAGCGATGCGATGCCCTGTGAGATGCCTTGAAGAATAGAGCCAGCCTCATCGACGGGATCGTCGGAGTAAGAACTAGCATCAGACCCCATGTCGAGGTCGTTCTCCGAACCTGAACCGTAACCAATCTCCCGGTTGGGCATGGAACCATTCACAATGTTCATGACTATTTCCACTAATGTCAGAGCACTGTTATGAAGGTGAAATGAGCGAGCAGGGGTTCAGCAACGACATACGGTCCTCAATAGCCTCAGACATATCCAACTCCGTACAGATATAGTCCCGCAAGTCCGAGGAACTCGCCAGTCTGCTATCCAGAGACAACTTTGATGCAGGCTTCCGCAATACGCCCAGATTTCCTGCCCACAGCATGAATCTCTCCACAACATCTTTGATCGAAGAGGTGGTAACTGTCGTTGACACTTGGGTGGATCCATTCTGAAGTGCGGTCAGCAGGTCTGTCAACTGTTTCCGAATATTGCGGCATCTCCCGCTGATTGTCTCGTTGTCCATCTTGGGTTCGCCGTCGACATCCAACTCGTAGAGGTCCCTCTTTGGACGGTGTGACACGGGACACCTGGAAGCAGATCGAGAATAAAGAGTATGTTTCGCGGTCGATATAGGGTCAAATTGTGTCTGTGAATTCCTCCGGGATACCGAAGGACAGCAATCGGGCTTGTCGGGGTTCGTGGGAGATTGGAGCGTGTAAATCTTGGGCATGCAGTCGCTGATGTTGTACGACTTGGAGTCATGGAAAGATTCTCAGCTACCCTGCATGTAATCTCGCCCGGCTTAGGACTCGACTCGTTCGGATCAACGTCAAATCAGAGGCTCTGATGCATAGAATGGTGGGCGTCGATGCCTCAACTTGACTGGATGCACTTTCCGTTGGGCGCCTACACAGCCCGGCCAGCAACGTTCCAGCCCACTTCTTCGCCTCCTGTTGCTGATGCTTTCCCCGCACTTGCCATTGAATCCTCCAAACCTTCATCTTCCGACTCCGACTTCACTGAGTGAGTGAGGCACTCAACCTTTGCTCTGCTTTCCCAAATCCCAAACCCCGCCTGTCGTCAACCTCGGACACAACAACCAAGCGCTTACATCGTCATCGCAAAGATACCTGCCTTCCGTCTTCTCACGGTCATGTCTGGCCTTGAGATTGCCGGTCTTGTGCTGGGTGCCTTGCCCCTCGCCATTGAGGTCCTGGACAGATATGGCGAAGTAGCCAGGCGTATTGATGTCTTCTTCAAGATTAGAGCGGAATACCAGGAATGGCGCCGGCAGCTGAATTACAATCTCCTGCTCTACGAAAGAAATCTTAAAGAGCTACTTCTTCCTCTTATGATCGATGACGACACGGAAAGGGACAAGATCCCCAAGCTCATCAAGGATACGTTTGGGAGTTGGTGGACCGAGCCCAAGACAGCCCGCCTTCTGGAGGAACGCCTCCACGATGGCTATGAGGTGTATATGGATTGCATTCAGGTGATCAAGCAGGTCATAGAAGCCATCGTTCATGAGCTTGCTTTAGGTCACTCATCAGTTCAGAGCAAGACCACTACACCTGTAAGTCCATACCAACCTAGGGGACCGCAAGATCTCAACAGCGCGGCATATTATCCTTCAGGCTTGCCAATGACATAAACAACCTAGGGAGAGGCTACAATGATTGCACGTTTGAAAGCGTTGAGAGACAGTGACAATCGCTCTTTCCAATGGTACAGACTCAAGTTTGCCTTCAAGGGTCAGGAGAAGCGAACCCGTCTGTTCAGCAAATTGGAGGATTATAACAAAAAGCTCCGAGATCTTCTCAAGGGCAGCGACAAACTCAGAGATCTCTCCGCTCAAATTTCCGTCACGGCTCAGCCAAAAGCTGCCGTCATCGATACTGCGCTCTGCAGCTTTTGGGTAAAAGCCGACAAGTTCTTCAACGCCCTTGCATCAAGCTGGAACTGCCGTTGCAACACCCACTGCGCGAATCTTCTTTTACGACATCGGAGCAATGCTGCGCCAGAGTTTGAAGTACTGTTCACAAAAGAACAGCCGTCTTCGACAACATGGAATGTCCGAAAAACGAAGATTGTTGGGGAACAGGGTCTCAACTCGGAGCCGGAGGGGGAGGCCAAAACTCGGATGAGCTTGCCGAGACACACGCCATCTCACAAGGACAGCCGTCCGCTCAAATCCGCACTGGGAACCCCAAAACATTCAAAACGCAAAACCGCAATGATCGCGGGATTTCAGTGAGTCAAGCAATACTGTCAAAGACAGGATCAATTACAAGCTAACTCACGACCCACAGATCCACAACAACAGTGACGCTCGTAAAAGTAAAGCAGGAAGTGAAAACCACCATCAACTCCACCATTTCCACCAAGACTACAACCTCAAAACAGATCATCCAATGTCTCTGCACCGCCTTAGAGACGCCAGTCTCATCCGGAATCCCAGACGAGCCCAGCTACGGCTACCTCATCAGCAAAGACATCACATACCACATCTACGACATCCCCTACCAACCCACCACCCAATCACACACCGCCATCACCCTCCAAAACATCATCGACGGAGACCTCTTCCACAACCTCGAGCGCAAGCAACGATACTCCATAGCCCTTACCATCGCCTCCTCCTTCGTTCAACTTCTCGCCTCCCCTTGGCTTCCATCGACGCTAACCAAAACCGACATCATATTCCTTCGAGACTCCACTTCAAATGAGGATTTCTTTCTCGACGAGGACGAGCCAGCCTTTTTGAACGAGCCTTATGTTCAACAGAAACTCACCACCACTTTAACCCCGAGTCCCAAGAAAACAACCCAGGAAGCAGTCCCAATGGGCACCTCCCTCGACCAACTAGGCATCATCCTCCTCGAGCTTTGCTCTGGCAAGCGCCTAAAAGACCAGCCCTGTCGACGGCGGTACGACGCCAAGTCGCCCGCACCCGACGATTACGTGCGGGCTGTTTACGACGTGATGGCGGCGAGGGATTGGCAGCGTAAAGTGGATGAGGAGGCAGACAGTTATGCGGCTGCGGTGGGTTGGTGCTTGGGGGGAAATCGGAGTTGTGGTAGCAAAGGTGAGTCGGAAAAAAGTCAGGCAAGCCAGGGGATGGCACAATAGAGAGGTGGAGGAAGGGTATGCTCAATGAAGTGGTAGGACCATTGAAGATGTCTTGTGACTATTTGGCGGGGAAGAGGTTGGAGGATTGACCACATGTAGTAGAACAGAAAAGAAAGGAAGGTAAAATAAACCGCAGAGAAGAGATTCAAAATGGGAAACCCTCCCCGCACCCTGTCATTTCCTACACGTACCCTATGTTTTTAAGCCACTTAGAGTTTTTTACCCTATTAAGCCCACCCCTTCTATAAAAAAAATACTAGGTGAAGAGTTCGGGCGGTATTCTTCTAACTTAAGGCCTTATTTTCTTCCGAGACCTTCCCAACGTAGTGTATGCAAGTCAATTGCAAAAAGCGGCGCTGTAAATGCAATTGGGAGAATTCGGACTACTAGGAGGATGCAGTAACTATATTTGAATAAGGGGTAAGTAAATAAGAACTATAAAACTTAGGATATAAAGTTTCGTGTCATCAAATTGTGTTTGTGGTTCATGATTGTACTTGGTCTCGAATTTTGTAGGGTACGTCTAGGAACACGGTGGGTGCGGGGAGGGTTTCCCTTCAAAATGCATATGGCGTACCGGGGCCTATGAAAGTACCTACATAGATGTGAAAGAGAGCCTGAAAAGGAACAAGAAGTATGCCGGAAGTCATTAACAAATAACCAAGATAGACAAATACTGGATATTATAGGTACATCCCCAGTAAGACAACTGCTGGTGGGTCCCACGGCAGTCAGTTCCCGACCACCCTTCTCCTTCTCCTCCACCCCCCCTTGTCCCTTTCCCCTTCCCTTCCACATCCGCCTTCTGACCCCCCTTCCTCCCTACCATCACCAGCTCACCATCGCCAACTCACCATCACCAAGTCACCATCACCAACTCACCATCACCACCAACCACCACCTAACCACCACCCAACCACCACCACCAACTCACCACCACCAATCAACCCAACTCAAAACAAAAAACAAGCAGAAAAAGAACTTACTTCCCCGTGTCAATCAAACTATTCTTCGCCTTCCCCTTGACCGCAAAACAGGCATGCTGCCCTTCATCAGGCGCATAGATCTCGCTGTCCCCAGTGCATTTGTTGCCCGTCATCATGGCGATGGTGGCGTGGTTGTAGACTCCGTCTCCTCTTTTGCCTAGGCCCTCTGTGGGATCGGAGAGGTTGAAGAGGGAGCGGGGGTTGGTTTCGGGGACGGGTGGGTGGTTACGGATGGCGGAGGTGGAGGAGAAGGAGGCAAGGGGGGCCGGGGCGGCGAGGGTGAAGGAAGTTGTTGTTGTTGTTGTATTTTTAACGTCTACTTCCGCCTCCCGTAGGGCATGAGACGTGCCACATAGGTGAATCTAGCGTACAAAAATTGTCCACCATAACCATTAATCCGAGGGCAACCCAAGGCCTATTGCCAGTGGAAAGAGGGTGAAGGAAGTGGTGAGGAGGAGGGTGAGGGTGAGGGAGAGGAGGGGGGTTGGGAAGAACATGGTAGGCAGTTTTTGGCTGTTGGGTTGGGTTGGATGATTGATGGTGGAAGAGTGAAGTTGGAGGCTCTCGTAGTGTTGGTCTGAGTCCAGGAGCCAGTTCTTGATGACATTCACGTAGGTGGCTGACGAAAGTCGAGCTTGAATGGTCAACTCCTGGAGCTGGTGTCTGCCTACCAAGAAGAAGAAGTGCATTCATGGCTTCATAATACCATGCTATTGTTATCTGTTAGTGTTGTGGTCGAGCCGCGAGGTGGGAAGGGGCAACTCACCTGTCAGGGGGTGGCAGAAAGGGAAGGGCAACGAACACAGAACTGCCGCCCCAGACTTCAACAACCTCATTACATCGACCGTGAGAGCATATAATCGCTTGCGACACAGTGTAGTATATCTCGGCTTGACCGGACTCACATCTTGATCGTGGCCCTGTCGGATTGTGATGCGTCGTCACTTGATGACGGCATTCTTTAACACGGATCCTTGGCCGAGTTACGTTGGGACTTGCCGTCGACGATGACATTCCACGGGTTGTCTGAGGAGTTAAAAAAACAAGGATGCCAGGGGCATTGGTCAAACAGGCGCTTCGAGCCCTGACGAGTGAAACGTTCCATGACATAGGAGCCTCGGGCTTCCAAAATCCAAGCTGCATTTGGGTATCAAGGGCCAGCCACGCACGGCTAGCGGTGACCAGGAAAACATAACAAGCGAGGCTGAAGAGAGCCAATTATCCGATGGACTGATGACACCAAAATCCGGACGACTGCTGGGTTCATGCCAGCGCCTTCCCACCCTCAGCCTTCCCAACCAATCCCGAAACCAACTTCCATACAGCCGCCCTTTGCCTCGACCCTTCCTCCCTGGGCGCAAACACCTTCAGCCTCCCCTCCGACATCACAAAGCCTCCACAAGCAATCTTGGTCACCCTAACGCCTGGATGAAACAAGTTCAAGCCCAGGTGCTTGTCAACATAACGACCCAGCGCCTCAGTAAACGGCGACTGTTGCTGTCCCTCCTCCGTCAGCTTGTCTCCAGAGACAGTAGTCCTCCATTCCCACCCCTCTTCTCCCAACCGGCCGGCCAACTTCCGTCGCTTCTTGACATCCGTCTCCCACGTCGGCTTTTCCTTACTCTTGCCCTTCTCCCTCTCCTTCGCCTTATCACCATCCAACTGCTTTCCAGCCCGTACAAACCGTCCTAGTTCAGCAGCAGGAATAATGACATCAATCCCCTTTATCCCCAGCGGCTCTTGTCCGGGCCCTTCTTTGTCCTCTCCCGCGGCGGCAGTGGCGTCAGGGGCGTTTCCTTTGTTGTCGGGCGGTGGTATGTAGAATCCCATATTAAGCACCACATCCTTGGCCAGCGGTCCTCTTTCGGGTAGTCCAGACGTTTGAATCCATGATTCCCATGACTGTACGAGGCTTCGAGTGCCGAGACGGAGAGAACTGACGCGGCAGTCGAAGGTTGTGGAGAGGAAGTCGGCCATGATGGTCTTGAGGGGCGCAGGCATTCGGAGGAGGAGGAGAGGGAGGGGGAGGAAGTGCGCGGGGTTTGGAGGGTCTGTTGGTTGGGAGTTGGAGAGAACGAATTGGGTTGTTGATGTTTCTGGCTGTCGATCCGAGGAGGATGGTAGGAGCAGGGCGGTGCATTCAGCGGTTTCGTAGCGGAGGAGGATGTGGAGGGCTTTCTTGTCTTTTAGATGTTCGACCAGGGCGGGCCAGCCTAGGTCTGTTCGCGTGGTTTCTTCGTCGTCCTCTTCGCTGTCGTATTGGTCGGAACTGGTGATATCCAACACGGTGCCCATGCTAACCCATCGTATGTCGACGTACTCCAACGCCCCAGCTCTTCCCATTGCACCCTCCTCTCCGTCTGTCCTCCCCAGCCCGACCTCGACGCCGCGGACAACATCCCCAACTAGTATTTCGCGCAGTCGCTGTGAAAGGGTCTGTAATCGTTGGCGGTTGAGCGGTTGTTTACCGACGTAAAGAGGCGAGACACGGTGCGTAGAAAAGGTTGTGTTGTAAAAGGGTGGTCGCACTTCTTCTTGCTCGAGGACTTCTGGGGAAGATGGGTCGGGGGAGGTGAATGACTGTCGAAATTCTGGTTCGGGTTCGGGTTCGGATTCGACCCGTTGGCGTTTGCGACCTCGTGGTGGCATCTCGGGTGTCTGTTGTGGTGTTGTTCGTTGAATCGGTCAAGCTCTCGAGCTGTGGAAGCTGGCTCGTCAAGATGGCGGGGCGGTTGCGGTTGCGACGCGCTGGGTGTAGCTCTGTTCGTGGGGATTGACGGGTGTAGGAGTGCGCGCTGGTGAGGCTATTGGAACAGCGCGTCAATCTGCTAGGAGACTATGGCGTGGGCGTTCAATGGCTGGCAATGTGGTCGCTTGTTGATGTTTGGGAAAAGGCGACGGGAAGTCAACAATGTTGCCATAGGGAAGAAGTCTTATCGGCGTTATCAGTGCGTTCGCGTCATGCAGCGGGGACATGCGCTGAAGCATGGAAGCTGTGGTTACAGTGGAGTTCAATCAAAGATCCAGGGTTCGGGTTACGTGAGTGTCTCGGGTCTGCCTCCCGACATGGTCAACAACCACCCAAACAGGCAATTGTTTTGAAAGAATTTAACCATCAAGAACAGATGAAGGGGACGACATGGTCAACAACCACCGCTACGCCATCTTCACCAACAATCAGATTCACAGCTCACAAACACATGACAAAGTAAATTACAAACGATGGACATAAAACACGCTCATGCCTTTAACACTCTTCTCGTGATCATCACCTCCCCGGCCAAATCTCGACCTTATTCCCAAAGGTACTCCCCGCCGACAAACTCTTAGTATGCATACCCCTCGCCCCATCAAACTCAAACCCCCAGTCCCCCTGGTGAGCATGTCCTCTCTGATCCTCCACATCCCTCGTGCCATTCATCCTCTTCTCCTGCAGTTCCATCTCCTCCACGCCATCCACAGTAGTATACGACGTAGTCCCCACCGTCGGACTCAACGGCTCCTCGCTGCTCCTCTCACTCGTAAAACTGACACACTTGCTCACTCCCACCTCCACCCTCGAGTTTTGCTGCTGCTGGCCACCAATAATCTTACTTCCTTGTCCTCCCTTATTATTACTCCCGCTCCAACTTTGCGATCCGCTCCCCTTGGAAGTCTTGGTCTTCCAAAACCGAACCAAACTTTTAAAGTAAGGCACACACCCGCACATGATACCCAAGTGAATCTCCACCGCCGTCCACGCCCACACCTGGATGCCCTCCCACGTGGGATCCCACGTCTTCCACACCACATAATGGACCCAGTACATCCTGATGCAAGCGGCGAAAACGACAAACAGTCCAAAAGAGAACAAGACGACGAGGATCATGCGCTGGTGCAAGGGGATCTGCGCCTTGTAGAAGGTGGGCAGAGGCAAGACCCAAACAATAAAGTCCGCTAGCGCCGTGATGGCGGCGTGCGCCATGAGCGGGAATCCCTCGGGGATGCAATCGGTTTCGCTCTTCAGAATGTCCCAGTACGAGGCCACGGGCGTGCATTGTGTGAAGAGCAGGACAAAAGAGCCCGCGTTCAGGGCGACGATGAAGACGATTGCGTATTTGGTTAGACGGCGGAACCAGGAATCCATGGGCGCGAGGGCGAGGTAGGAAACCAGGATGGAGATCTTGGCCAGGGAAGAGGACATGAGGAAGGTGGCTTGGATGGCCAGGGAGATTTGGCGCCCCTGCGAGAGTTGGGTCAGGGTGAGGTCGTAGAGATGTTTGTCCCAGCCGAAGGTGGTGGAGGCGAGGATGACGCCGATGGAGAGCGCGGCGCCGAAGATCTGTTTTTTTTTTCAGGTCAGTTATCATGTTTTCAGGTCAATGTGTCTTTCATTCTCTCTGAAACGTACCGTGGCCATGATCATGAACCAGTCATCCCATCCCGTTTTCCGTAGTAGGCGAGCGCGGACGTAGAGGCGGAGAGCGACGAACATGACAGATAGGGGAAGCATGACGAGTTCGACGATGACGAGGCCGGGTCCTCGCCTTTCGGGGTTGTCGTAGTTTGGTTTTGGCCACTGGGCCCGTACTTCTGGTGGTGGGATTCTCATTTTGGCGGATTTGTGTTTGTGTTGGTTCGATATTCCTGATATCTCTCTCTCTCCTCTCGGTATCCCCTTTTGGTGTTTCCTTCCTCTCGTCGGTATTTGTTCTTGTTCTCAATCAACAATCGAATGACAGGATCCGTCGCCCGTCTAGGTACTTTCTTAACGCCAGCATCGATTTCGTTTCTGATGTGATCGCAGGTCGCAGATCGAAGAAGATGAATGATGGACAACCCCTTCAACAACCCAACAGCCCTATATAAGAAGAGGTTGCAAGCAAGCAAGCAGGCTCGGGAGGCCATGTGCAGAAGAGCAAGGGGGGAAGGGAGGGGGGAAACGATCATCTAACCACCTTCGTCCTCATCTTTCCTCATTTCTTCTCGACCCTATCCCAGCGTGGAAGTCCCCCCTGCACGGCATCGGCGCCTAGCACCGGTACTAGCTCCGAAACGGGGAGGCAGACCGGGATGTTCTGTGTGAGACGAGCCGCTTTCCGATTTCAACTTTCAGACATCTCCGGGCTCCCTGGCTCGCATACGACCGAACGAGTTCTAGACTACCTATGCTTTGACAGCGAGTGGGTCAGGAGGAAAGTGATGAACCATGCATCATCTCACCTGGTCCATCGATCGATTGACGGTCGATTGGTCTTTATCGGCCCGTGTCCGAACTTCGCTTCCATCTTTTTTGTCTGGTCCGAAGCTAGCCCGAGACTCGCTACTAGTTTCCAGCGCCGTCAACATCAAGCTCCAGACCTCTAGGCTCTTTCAGGCTTCTCGCTCCGCCGCCGTCAAACCCAGCTGATTCCGTCAGCGGCGTCTTTTTTGCCATGTGGAGTGGCTGAGACAGGCAGTGAGGCCGAGGATGATTTCTGTCCGATAGGTATCTCTGAGCTGTCAGCCACTGCAGCAATCAAACAGGGGAGAGAATTGTTAAAATGAAAAGAAAAAAAAAAAAAAATACCACGCGAGAACAGGGGGCTCGATGGGGTCCATGGGGAACGCCAAGATCTCGGGGCACGGCAGCGCGAGATCGTGCCTTGTTTGGGAATAGCGTCCGTCTTCTTCCAGGATCAACATGACAGCTTTTGAGTACATATTGAAAACCTGTCGACCATGTTCTTCATGTTCAAGATTCGGTCGAACCATGGCAAATTGTCAGCCAGAGTCCCATCCCAGAGCCCAAAGCCGATACATAGCTTCAAGTACCTAGAAAATGCTACCTTGACAAGGAATGGCGTCACATCGCAAGGCCCGAGGCGAGAGCACTGCGTTTCCAGTCAAGTGAGAAATCGAATGACTTTTTTGATTTTAACCAAAGCCCAGCCAAATTTCGTCAATATGCGGATGGTTTCGAATAGGTAATCTTCGATGCATGCATGAAATAGGTACCCAGTACCGCCGTCCCCGGTGGTGTGCAGTTGTCTCGGTGTGAAACTTGAAATGCACAAGTTGAGGTAATCTTGGTGGGTCGAGACCAAGATGGAGGCGGGGGTGCGCAGAATTGTTCTCCTGCAGGTACGGCTGGCTCTCTATCGGATCCATCCCGTTGTGCAGGGAAGACAAGGAATCGTGGAACACTGGAACGAAGCTTCTGCGGGTTGGTCACCGGTTGGCTAACTTGGCTGGATGGGGAAGGTCAGATGTGTGACATCAGAAGAGGGTGTGGAGGGTGTGTATGTGCAGAGAGAGTGCGAAGAGAGGGTGTAAAGAAGGGTGGGAGTCAAGTATCACGTACCTGAAACCTTCAATAGGTTCCATGTCAGGGAGAAGAATCGAGGAGATGGGCCAGCTGTCACGTCGGTCAAAAATGCTACGTGGGTTTGGTTGGAGTCAGGTCGTTGTATTTCAACGGCATGTTATTCCGTTCTTCTTCATTATTCTCGTTATTCTCGAAAAAAAGCAAGGCTTCAAGCATTGGGTATAGCATCACCTCCTCCATCCTTCTCCCACTCCCCCAATCCTCATCATCCATATCCCAAAACCACACTCTCAGCCCATTCAACCCAAACAATCAAGCCCCAACCTCAACAATTCTCCCCTCCACCCTCGGCGCCACCGCCTTCGTCCACGGCACATCAAACTCTCCCTCATCCAAACAATCACACGCCTTACTCTGCACCCCCGCCAACCGACACCACTTCCTCGCCACCCTCCTCATGATCCTCATCTCGCGATCAATCTGCCTCACATCCGCAGCTTTGCCCCTAACCCTCGAACTGGGTCTGCTTCCCCCGCTCTCGCTGTCGCTAGACCCAGAAGCACTGGTATCCCCCACAGCCGTCTGCGACTCCTTCAATGGTTTCACCGTCGCTCTCCGCTCGCGCAACTTAGCGGGGGTCCAGAAAGTCCAGTTACTCAGTGGTTTTGTCGTGCCGGTGCCGTCTTGACCAGCGGGCGTTGGCTCTTCTTGTTCATCCTTCTTCGCTTCGGCGTCAATGACGCAAGTTTCTTTGTCGCACCCATCTCCCGTCTTTGGCTCCAAGGTGGAGGTCAAAGATTTGGAAGGTTCTCTGCCCTCGTCGACACCTTTTACGACAGTGCCCCAGTGCCGGTCTTCTTCGGCGCCCCAGAATGCCCATTTGTCGAGGGCTTTGAGCGCCATAAAGTACTGCCGCAACATCATGGAGATGAGGATGCCGTTCTCTTCCGAGACGACCTCCTCGCACTCGCCGCCTTCGGACTGGACGAGAAGAGAGGTATACCCGTCTTTGCCGCGGGCCATGTAACCTCTTGTTGACATTGTGTAGGTCTTGTCCAGGTCGATCGGTTCGCCGCCGACTTCCACGTTTGTGACCCTTTGGCCTGATGGTAGTGACGGGTCGAAAATGAATTTGATGTTGGACACCTGGGGAAACCTGCCTTCGAGGGCTGGGAAGAGGGAGACGCCGTTTTCGAGCGCTTCCCAGACTGCTTGTCCTTTTGCTTTGATGACCACCACCGGGTCTTCAAAGGGGAAACAATCGGTCACGTCCTTGACGCGGATCGGACCGGGCGGGTAGATCTGATCGCCGCGTATCGTGCCGGCGGCCATGAGGGCGATGTCGGCGTGGTAGTGCAGGCGCATGATGTCGCAGACAAAGTTTCCGATGTTGCTCTCACGCAGGCGCACCGTTGTGAAGCGCGCGTCGAGGGGAGCAGCGCTGAAGCCGATCGGTTTCTCGAGCGATTTCTTCAGCTTTGAAGTCAGTTTATCCACCAGCTGATCTGTCGCCGGATCACGGGGGATGCTGCTGTAGATGTCCTTCCTCCAAATATCCACATCCCATTTTGGTTGTTTTGGTTGCGGTGGTGAAGCAGGTCGGCGAACCTCCAAGTACGAAAGATTCTTGAAATCGGACCCCGACCTTAGCACATGGGTCCCGTTGATCAGGCTGTGCGCATAAAAGTGATCGTGTCCGCCCAAAATGATATCAATCTCCCCATCCATCTGCCTCGCCAGCTTGTGGTCGTTCGGTTCGCGCATATGTGTTAGGGCGACAATGATATCCGCTCCTTGCGCTCGTAGTTCGGGGACTAGCTCTTTCGCTACTTCGGTGGCGGAGCGGTAGATTAGGTTGGGAGGGAGGGCGTTGATGGTTTCTAGCCATTCGCGCTCTCCCAAGCCTAGTAGGCCGATTTTGAGCCCGTTGGAGGTGGTGATCATGTGTGTGCGGCCGGCGTTGCCGATGGGCACGTTGTCGCCCAGCGCGGGGTCGAGGACGTTGGCGAGAAGCCAGGGGAAGGCGCATTTGGAGGTTAGGTGTTGGAATTGCAGGACGCCAAAGTCGAGATCGTGGTTCTGTTTGCGGAAGGGATTAATTAGCAATTGTAAATACTGGAACTGGGGAGATGAAAGACGTACACCAACACAAGCGCACTGCGTCCCAATCTTGTTCAGAATCGGAACCATGTGGCTGCCCTTGGTCACCGAACTCTCCAAGCTCGGATTGAACACATCCCCCGAAAACAGCGTGACCAGTTCCGGCTTCCCTTGCCCTTGGTACCTCTCATCGTTGCGATACTCGTTGACGGCGGTCATGAAGCGCGAGATGCCGCCGACGGGTTCGGCTGAGGATGCGTCGATGTGGTAGACGTCATTGAAGTGGAGTAGTCGGAAGTCGGGTGGCCCCACTGGTGATTCTGGGGATAGACGGCCGGACGAGTAGGTTACTGTTGGTTCGGCCGAGGGCGGCGGTACAGGTGCGTGAGAACCCATTGTATTTACGATTATGGAAAGATTATCGTGAGTAGAAAGTGGAAGATGGTGTCAGGTAGAAGTTTTGTTAAAGGTGGTGATGTTCTTTGTTGTTTGTCATCAAGAAAGCCAGGCAATCCAGGAACAAGAAAATCAGGGCATCTATCAGGTCAACTTGGCGGGGAATAGTCCCCGTCATATATACTACTACTACCTACGTATGCCGCCAGCTGGGGATATGTATACCTGGCATGGGATGTAAGCAAGATCAAGGCGGTGGGCAGTGCGGTGAACATTTCCCCAACGACCGAAAGTGATGGAACCATATCCGGTTGGCCCTGTTATCTTTTTTGCGTCCAAATGGCGGAAAAGGCAAATACCAAGACAAGCAAGCAACTCCGCCTCCTATTGTTCCCGTTGTACAACGCCGTGATCCCGACCAGACTGAAACACGTTGGGAGTCACCTATTGTTTGCCGATGGGAGCCAATGAACGGGAACATGCCGCCTCTTTGACGTCCTGATAGAGGGAAGGTCCCTGATGATCTACTTGTCCAAGCTCCGATAACAAGCCAAAACATGCCGCCGCCCAAGATGGGCTGTGATGTCGTACGTTCGGGGTGCATGGAGGCGTGGATGGTCTCGATTGGTGAACCCGTCGGAGTTTATTGCATTTTCAAGCCCGATACGAGTCTCAGCTAGAAACGTGTTGATGTTGATAGGGGAAGAGGGGAGATACCGTGGACTGAGCTGTGAGCTGAGGTGGAGATCCGTTGTCATGGGAGATAACACCTTCTATCCCAAACACAATTAAAGTCAATAATGATCACGGGACCATAAGGCCCAAACATATAAACATCATCTCATCAGTCAAACGGGAGTTGACGAACATCACCCATCGATCACGAGGTCATCCCCAGGGCAGTCGAATGTAAACACAACTTGAAGGATCTACACAGGCGGTGATCATGGGGGTTCTCCAAAGTCCAGGGGCTGATTCTAAGTGTTCGCCAGGGGCTTCTTGATTCTTCAGCTCGGACAGCTCCAGAGCCTCCAGGGKCAGTGCCTGTGACGCACTGACCCCGCCATTCTCCAAGCCGAGACCCCCACCAAAGCTCCAATCCCGCCCCGCCCGTGGTTGTCATCGCCGCCGATCGTCGGAGGGCGCGGAGTGGAGTTTCGGGGCGGGGTGTCACAACCGGGAGGAGCTCCACTTATTTTTCGAGTCACCACCGGCTCCGTTGTCCGCCGCTTCTAGGCTTGCTCTCTTATCTTCCGTCATAACCGTGTCAGTCTCCCGTCGTCTTCCGGATCCGAAACATCACACCACATCGGTAAAACCAAGACACAATCACAATGGCTTCCACTGCTCCTATTGTCCGCCACGCTAGGCGCGAGGGTTCGTCTCTTCCTTCTATCATCCTCCACTCCAATGCGCAAACTAACACCCCAACCCAACTAGACGTCCCCGCCATCCTCGGCCTCATCCGCGAACTAGCCGACTACGAACACGCCCTCTCCAGCGTCGAAGCCACCGAAGCCACCCTCGCCTCCACCATCGCCTTCGCGCCCTCCGACCCCTCCATCCAGTCTCCCGGCCCCGACGGCCTCCCCATCACCGAACCCGTCTCGCCCTCTAAGCCCGCCCGCTGTTTGGTGCTGACCACTCCCCAAGGTGACGTCGCCGGCATGGCGCTTTACTTCTACAACTACTCCACGTGGCGGGCGCGGCCGGGTATCTTCCTCGAGGATCTGTATGTCAAGCAAAGCGAAAGGAAGAAGGGGTATGGCAAGAGGCTGTTGGTGGAACTGGCGAAGGAGGTGGAGGCTATGAAGGGGGGGAGACTGGAGTGGAATGTGTTGAAGTGGAATGAGCCCAGTATCAAGTTTTATGAGAGCGAGGCGATTGGGGCGCAGATGATGAGTGAGTGGGTGGGCATGAGGGTTGATGGCGAGGGGTTGCCTAAGTTGGCCAAGTTGCTGGATTAGATGGTGAGGTTGGGAAATGCAAATGAGAATACAAGTTATACACACGGTTGAAAAGGGCAGGTAAGTAAGTACCCTGCCCTGGACTTGAGAGGCTGATGACGTGAAACTTCTTGGGTCTCTGTGCTCGGGTATCATTTTCTACAGTTGAGCGGAGTCCCCTTCTATTCATATTCCATCCAAAACAACGGACCACAGATCATTGCTTTCCCTTCCTTTTCTTAGGCTCCGTTCTTACCGGTGCGCCCGCGAAAAACTCTAGATCCGCCGATGGTGCCACCGGCGGCTCATACTTCTTCTGGCCCCATTCAATCTCCCACCCTTTTCCATCCTTTTTCCTTTCCATAACCGCCGTCATCCGCCACACCTGCTCCAATGTCCTCCTCCACAGCCTCGGCGTGTACCGATGGCAATTAATCGGCTGCTGCTCGCCCATCGGCAGATCCTCCTCCACCTGCCCGCTCAGCAGCATATTCCTCCTACTCTTCTGCCTATCCACCAACCAAATCGGTTGCGTCGCATATCTCTGCCAGTTCCAGTCCAGGCTATCATCCTTCTCGTCCTTCGCCCAGATCATCCCCCCAACCGTCCTCCTCCTAGGCACCTCCCACTCCTCCTTCTTATTCACCAAATCCCGTAGCAATTCCCACTCCTCCCTCGGCACCGGCGGCAACACCTTGTCCGCCACCTGCTTATACGTCTTCTTCAGCTTCGTCCTCTGAACCTTCTCATTCAACGGGCCACCCCAAATGTCCTCCTTGGGCACATATCGCTCAGGCGCCAGTTGGTGATTCGTAATCTCCGGCTTCGGCCGGTTGACAATCGGCGGCGCGCCGCCCCCCGTTTGACTCCTTACAAACGCTTTGAGTTTTTCCGTGTCCCAATTATCCAACCAATCCGGTTTCCTTCCCTCTTTGACTATCGCCCGCGCCTTGTTGATGTACTTCTGTAATTCCTCGTCGCTGGTCGGGGTATCGGGCTCTAGCAATTCTGTCAGAAGCTGTCGGCGCTTGGCGCCCGTTCGGCCGAATGCGAGGAGCAAAATACGCCGCATACGTGGGAGGTCGCCAGCGTTAGCGGCGCGCAGGTAGCGCAGGTCGTGGTGGGCGCGCTTGAGACGGCTGGCGGTTTGCGGACAGGATGAGGGTTCGGGGTCGAAGCGGTGCGCGCGAAAACGGGTGGTGATACGCTCGTCGAAGAAGGGGCGGATGAGAACGGGGAGGTAGGAGGATTCGCGGAGGAGGTGCCGGTAGAGGTGGAGGGTCGTTGTTGGGTGGGGAAGGGGTGGTGGGCGGGACATGGCCGCGGGCGTGAAGCTGTGGTTTGTGGTTTCGGAGAGTGGGATGTCAAGAACGGAGATTAAGGTTTGTGGATTATGGAGAATTGGAAGCTGGGTGTTGCCGTAAATTGGTTGGGAAGTTGGTGATGTCCTCAAAGTTTAAAGTGGAAGTGGCATTGACAATTGAAGGTGCGATAAGGAAATAAATCCTTATCTTTCCGCAACACAATGACGACTGCGTTCGACACAAAGTCGGTGTAAGTTACGTACGGAGTGTAAAGTGTATTTTACATTTGTCAAGATGCGTGCTCCATGTTCATATATACCTACAATGGGCCGTTAGTTGTCGAAGACCACCATGTTCGAAAAACCAACTTGTACAGTACGCCAAATAAGAATACCCGATGATCTCAAACAGTGTCATATGCTTTTATTTATGTCATTCTCCAAATCTAATTGAGGGGCTCATCTGTTGGTAATGCATTGAAGCTACAAGTTTCTTACAGGGCTTGTATTACATTCAAGTTGTCATGACTCAACCCGTGACCTGGCGCCTGTCTCTTTCGTGTATCGCTCACCGCACAGGCAATCTTTCACACACAGACACGACTTTTCGCGCAACAACACGAAACCAACACGTCAAGCTTTAATTGATTTTCGCGAACAAAGAAACGTCATTGCGACAATCGCGTACCTCTTTACGACGCGGTGTTCTTGAAGGAACTGCCTAGAGGTACTACTATCCCCAACTCCCAATTGTCGACGACATCAGATCCTGCCGGACTGTCCATATTCCATATTGCCCGATTGCGCCTTCGTCGTCGACCCTTCCACCGTTCTCGCCGGCAGCTGCAAGCTAAAGTAGAGTCTACCTACTTTCGGACGGCAAGAGGAATTCATTCTACGACAGCACCAATTGCGGTCCCATATTCCACCAGAAACACGGCAGTGCCCATCTCTCCTGCTCACGTCCCCAGCTCTGCTCGCTGCTTCCGCGACTTGGGCTGCCTCTCCAGTCTCCTCCATAAAGACGTTGTGCTCCCCCGGTTTTAGGCGACCCAACTTGTACCACTCCCCACACCGACGCCAACCAACAGCTCTACCAAACACCACTTGTTCATCAGTGATACATACAGTCTTTACTACCGCCGGATATTAAGCCCGACGACAATCACTACACCCCATACCTACTCCCCCTCCCCCCAGACAAGATGCAGCCACCACAACTCGGCGGCGCCTCGCAGCAGTCGCAGCCGTCTTCCCAGCAGTCCTTCTCCATGAGCCAGTCCTCCCAGTCAGTCTACAGACAGTACACGGATCCGCCCAACCGGCTACACAATGACCATGCCGTGCCTACCATCTACTCTGTGAGCTTCTTCCCCCCTTCTCTTCATCTCTCCATCTCTCCACTGTGCCCCGACTGACAGCTACAGGCCACGTACTCAGGAGTCGGCGTCTACGAAATGGAGGTCAACAATGTCGCCGTCATGCGCCGACAAAAAGACGGCTGGGTCAATGCCACACAGATCCTCAAGGTCGCAAACATCGACAAGGGACGACGTACCAAGATCCTTGAAAAGGAAATCCAGACCGGCGAACATGAAAAGGTCCAGGGCGGTTACGGAAAGTACCAAGGAACCTGGATCCCATTCGAACGAGGCCTCGAAGTCTGCCGCCAATATGGCGTTGAGGAGCTACTGTCCAAACTCCTGACACATAACAGGGGACAGGAAGGCGAGACAGGAAACGTTGACACCCCCACCAAAGAACAAGCCATGGCCGCACAGAGGAAGCGCATGTACAACGCCAGCTCACAAGAGAATCGCGGTATTGGCTCCACCGGCACTTTCTTCAAGAACATCTCCTCTACGGCATCAACCGCAGTGGCTGCCATCAGCAAAGCTCGCTTCGATTCCCCTGCGCCTAGAAATCGCAGCGGTCCCAGCAGGGCCCCCAGCTTCAACCGCCAGTCCTCGATGCAGGACGTGGCCGATTTCCCCAACTCCCAGCAAAGTCTTGTTTCAACCGAATACGCAACACAGACACAGAACGCTGACTCGGGCTTCGGTTCTCAAAATACGCAGCCCCTAACTGGCGACGGTCTCGAACAACCCCCTAGGAAGCGGCAAAGAGTTCTCACCCCAGCTAGGAGCTTCGGCGGCCAAACTCCGGGTTATCAGCCTCTCGACTCATACAATGCTGGAAATGTTGGTAACGGAGACCCTGGCTCTCCCACCGAGCCCAACAACTCATTCGTCTACGAACAGGTTACCACCAATGATGGCGAGGCCTCGTATGCCCTTGGCCCGTTGCGGCCGTTGCCCTATGACAATAACGCCGATGCAGAAGCCAAGCGGGGCATGCTGATGGGCCTCTTTATGGATGCCAACGGCCCCGACGAGGCGATACAGGCTGCACTTTGCAATGTCCCTCCCCAGGAGCTGGACTCCCCCATCGACACCCAGAGTCACACGGCCCTTCATTGGGCTGCTACCCTCTCTCGCATGCCGCTTCTGCGAGCACTCATCAATGCAGGAGCAAACCCGTGGCGCGTAAACGCTTGTGGAGAGACTGCCCTTATGCGTGCCTGCACCGTCACCAACTCCATGGAGAACAACACTTTCCCCGAGCTTCTCGATCTCCTTGGTTGCACTCTTGACGTGACAGACGACAAGGGCCGCACTGTTTTGCATCACATAGCCGTCACCAGTGCGGTCAAAGGCCGTCATTATGCTAGTCGATACTACCTCGAGAGCCTTCTGGAATGGGTGGTCCGGCAAGGCAGTGCTCCAAGCAGCCAAGAGAACGGCGTCGGCGATAGAAAAGGACGTCGAATGGGCATTGGCCGGTTCATGAGCGAGATCGTCAACGCTCAGGATAACAGTGGCGATACGGCGCTCAACGTTGCTGCACGCGTCGGTAACCGCAGCATCATTTCCCAGCTTCTGGAGGTGGGCGCTGATCCCACAATCCCCAACCGAGCCAATTTGAAGCCGCTGGATTTTGGAATCGGTATTGCCGACGCCGAAACCAACGGTGATCAACCCGGAGAAAAGAATGGGGCTACGGCTGGCAGTGGCCATAAGAGCCGCGAGACCAGTGACGAGGTTGTCAACTGTAAGTTTTTTTTCTTTTTTTCCTTCTCCTATTCTTGCCCATTTGCTAACGCAAAGCCAGCCATCACTCACCTCATTGGCGAATCCACTTCTATCTTTCAAAATGAGCTCAAAAAGAAACAAGAGTCGATCGACACCCTCCACTCCCAACTCCGCATCACTTCCTCGCAAGTCGGCGACGCCCGCCGCTCCCTCGAGTCCCTACAAGAAAAGCTCCAAGCCCAGCAACTGGCCAAGCAGAAGATTGTCAACTTCAATCGCGCATCTGAGGAAGAAGAGCAGATCCTCATCGAACTCGAACAGCGTCACGGCCGGCTGGACGTCGCTTCTGCCAACGCCTGGGAAATGGAACTCGAGTCGGCGTTGGAGATTGTCAAGACGCAGTCACCCAAGGGATTGGACCCAGACAGCCGACCTAGTCTGCCGAGCGCGGCAGTGCTAAGTGCTAGAATCAAGGCACTACGAGCGAGATCAACCAAAACGCAACAAGCAGTAGCAGCGTTGCAAGCACAAAGCAAAGAGAAAGAGCTAAAGTACCGGCGACTGGTAAGCCTTTGCACCAGGAGGCCCGAGATCGAAGTTGAGGCCCTGCTGGATACGCTGACGAGGGCGGTTGAAAGTGAAAAGCCCGAGTTGGAGATTGCGAGGGTCAGAAGGTTCTTGGGTGGCGTGGAGGGCGTAGTGCATTAGACGCGCCCGGGCTACTTCAGGGAATGGAAGTGTGATGACGAGGATTGGCGGATTTCGGCGGCGCTGAGGGGAGGTGCAGGAGATGCGAACGATGGCGATGATGACGATGAACAGGAAGGCATTGATTATCCCGAGGAGGATGCAGATGATGGCGATGATGAGTCGGACGAGCATCTTTCTCAGACAACATCTTCCGAAGTGAATCAAAAGGACCAGGTTGCAGATGCCCGGTACGAAGGGAAGACTGATCATGTGGTACGCGGTAAGCACAAATAGGTATGTCTGATTTCCCTAGAAGCTGAAAATCAACGGCCCGAGTCTTTACGGTATGCCTACGAGGGAGATTCTCTGGACAGGATGCTGCTGGTGGTGGTAATTTTAACTAACCTACCCAGCAGCAACATAATGTGTCCAGTATGCAACACGCCAATCGCGTTCGGCAACCATCAAGAATTTGAGTCTCATATGCTGTGTCAAAACCCGGTTTATGCGGAGAGTATGCTGGGCATGATAGTCGACTGGGTAAAGTGTCCTCACGCATGGTGTGATATCAAGGAAATTCTGCCCCCATGCTTCCTGCATTTGCAGACACGCATATCCAAGGTAAAGTATACGTATCAAGACGTCAAGACTGCTACCCGAAAAGTTCCCCGCTACGAAGTGGACAGTCAGCAACGAGATAAATACGCCAACGTCGTGAAGAAAACTTTTTTCTCGTTTTTTTTTTTCTTTTTCTTTTCGAAGATCAAAGACTCCCTCCCAAGAAGCAATGCCCGTTCAGCAAAGACGTCAACCGGGTCAGACTCAGGGTCACAACCAGGCTCGGCCTCAGGCTCGGCCTCTGGCTCACGCTCACGCTCACGCATGTCCGAAGTGTCAGAAAAAACAGGCTCGCCTGGCTGAGGTTGGCCGCGACCTGGCTGAGGATGTCAACGGCCTAGCACGAATTGCTCGAGACATAGTAGACAACAACAACAACAAGAACAACAACAACAACAACAAGGATGACGACGACACAAAGGATTCGGATACAAGTTTCAACCAAATTTCGGCAGCAGCAGCAGGCGGATCAGTAGCGTAGGTCCGTCCACCACCAATCCCTCATCAGCCAGCAGCAGCAGCAGCAGCAGCACTTGTTTCGACAACTCCCAACACTACCGGACCTGACAACAACAAGTGCGAATGCCATAGTCTGTCTGTCTGTGACACTGTGTGCCGCAGCCTCTCTCGCTCAGCTTTAGAAGACGGGCACCCGCTCAAGCTGCTCAGGCTCAGAATAATTTTTTCAGGATTGATAACGATAGGGATAGGTACCTAGTCTTCTGTATGAAATGGGAGGAACCAGTATAAACTACTTCTGATTTACCCGAACGAAACGTCCTGACAAGATTGTTTGTTATTCAGCTTGTTCACAACCTGGCTCAGATTGGTCAAGACGGTAGACCAGCAGGCTGAGTGAAGATCAGGAAATGTGTTATATGGGCGACGAGATGACATGGAACCTCTAGGAGAGATATGAAGATGAAGATGTTCAGTCGTTGTCGTTGAGCAGTTTTGGAGCGGGGTTTCGTGGGATATATATAGCGAATTGATCGCTGTTTCGTCCTCCTCCTCTTGGTCATTGTCATGTAGCGTAGATTGATAGAGCAAGCAACCGAAGCCACGGCATGCAGCGTCTTTAAGCAAAACCCATGGTATCATTTGTCCTTGTCCCTCTATCCCGAATCATTTTTATCCAGAACCTAAAAGCCCAAAAAAAAACCCATTGCTCTCTTGCAGACAGTCCTTTTCCTACCTACCTAGGCCTTATCCTCCATCTTCAACTCCTCCGCCTTCTTCTCCAAGTCCTTCACACCATCCTGATTCTCCTTCCGCAAAGCCCTCAACTCCTCCAACGTTGGCACCTCCAACCCATCCTCTCCCCCCTCCCTACGATACCACGCCAACAAATTCGCCATATCCTCGCCCGTCATGCTCCCCATCTCCTCCCACCCATAAGCATCACTAACCTTCTTAATCCACTCCATCCGCCTCTTCCCCTCCTCCTGCTTTGGCGCCACCTCCCTTAATTTCTTGCGCAGCTCACCCATCTGCTCGATGGCCCTCCCCGCATTCCTGGGCAGCGCCTTGGCTATAAGTTTCCTAATCGTTGACGCCAGCCTCGGCCCTTTGCCGTTTGTCGAAACCATTATTTGCAGCGGACCGTCGCGGTGCACGGAGCCAAAGTAGAAGTCGCATTCCGAGGGCACGTCGGCGATGTTGGCGGGGATTTTGAGGGAATGGGCGAGTTTGTAGATTTGGGAAGAGGCGACGGGGTCGTCGATTGCTGTCAAGATCAAAGAGTAATCGTTGGCGTGGTCGGTGAGGTCGGTTGCCTCAAAGGCACGGGGGATCCAAGTCAAAGAGGAGGGAAACTGTTGGAGGCGGAAGGAGACTTCGGGGTGGAGGGGGGCCGGGGCGATGAGGGTTACGAGCGCGTCGGCGGAGAGGAGGTGGACTAGGCGGGTTGCTGCTACCTGTGGCGGAGAGGTGTTAGCTGTGGAACGTAGAGGAGGAGGAGGAGGAGGACGTGGAAGAAAGACATACCTCACCACCGCCCACTAAGAGCACTCGTTTGCCCTTGATCTGCCATGCGATCATCAGACTGCCGCCCGTCTGGATCTCGGGGAAGTTGTTTGGGTCTGCTCGTCCGGTCGTCATTGTGTCTGTCTGTCTAATATTATGTGTTTGTGTTATCCGTCGTTCGTCAATTCGTCATGGTAAACCCTCGTGGGAAAAAGAGAACAAAAAGGATCAAGTTGTGGAAACAAACATTGTTGGGCGGAAGACGGAAAGTATGACTGAATAAGGCTGATATTCTGCCGCTGACGTGCTTCGCTGATGACATATTTATTTATTGGCGGGCGATGGAGGGTGAACCCTGGTGGTTACAGAGGGGCGCGATTGCGGGAGGGGTGGAGAGGGGAGGGCGGGATCGGAGGATGGGGAGGTACTTCCTTTCTTGCCATGTTTTTGCGCTACAGAAAGGTACTGGCCTAACAAAATTCGTAGTCGTATCCATCCGGGTTCTCGGGAAGCATCTTAATGTCGGCATCCGCTGATGACCGAGGGCCGTCCCGACTCCCGACAATATCGGTCTCGTTGTCATCGGATATTCCTATGGATATTTCCCAATCGCAGAAGTTCTCAAGTTCCCAAGCTTCCATGGCCTGACCCATGGACGTCGGCATCGGCAATGATTAGCGATGTTTAGTGTACAGGTCAAAAATAGCGGATTCCACTGAACGACAGGCGCAGTAGGCTGCAGCTCTGAGGTGACACTGCTTGAGCTGCGCCTATCCTCTACCGCCGCTCCCGAACCAATAACGAAACACGAACTTGACCTTGACCCAACAACCAACGGGAACGACGACCAACTTCCCTTTTCTGAGACCAACAAACAATGGCCACCTTCTCGACGACAACATAACCTCCTCCCTACCCTAACGCGACTGTGCGCCAGTTCCATCCATCCATCGATATTATAATACGACGACATGTCCGGGCGCAAGCTCGGAGGTGGGCGCATCTTGGGCAACGGCAAGGGCCTCGCCCAAGATGCGCCCACCTCCGAGCTTGCGCCCGGACATGTCGTCGTATTATAATATCGATGGATGGATGGAACTGGCGCACAGTCGCGTTAGGGTAGGGAGGAGG